>VMDR010003765.1:7785-67918 GCA_007922815.1 Macrotus californicus
CACTATCAATTTTTAGCAAGTTTTTTTTTTTTTATGGTAGAAAATGTGTAAGTGAGCATTTTCTTTTTTGCCTAATAGCCATATAAATAAAACTCAATTCTCTATATTTAATCATCTTCTACTCATTAGGGTCAGTTGTAATGTCATATTGCCCCAAATGAAACTATTATAATTTCAAAAGTTTGTACGATAAGGTAAACTGAAAAATATTTCAAAAATTGAAAACAATGGAAATATTAGTGGTTACCTAATGAGGTTAATTAGGTTTAATGACCTGAGACCACTTCCCAATTCACTCTCCTTCCCTAGGCCTATCCTGTATTTTAAACAAGGGCTAGAGTAAAATAATATTCCTAGAATAGAAAATACCCTCCTTTCTTTCTTTTCTCAGTTTGTGTATATCTCAACGTGCACCACTTAATCTGTTCAATATTTATTTTTTTTAAATCATTTTAATATTTTTATTCTACTACAGTTGTCCCAATTTTCCCCCTCTGCCCTCCTCCGCCCATCCCACCCCCTGCTCCCACCGTCAGTTCTCACACTGTTGTCCATGTCCATGACCATGGGTCATTCATACACGTTCTTCATCTAGGCCCCTCCCCTTCTTTCCACCGTTATTCCCCTCCCCCCTTCTCCCTCCCCTTTGGTCACTCAGTCTGCTCCTTGTTTCCATGCCTGTGGTTCTATTTTGTTCTTTAGTTTATCTTCATTACAGTCCTCTTATAAGTGGGATCATATGGTATTTGTCTTTCACCTACTGGCTTATTTCATTTAGCATAATACTCTCCAGTTCCATCCATGCTGTCACAAAAGGTAGGAGTTTCTTCTTTCTTTTTCAATAATAAAATAAATATAGAGCTTCTGTAAAATTCACAAGTGTGCTTACAGAACACTCAGACACATTCACTTGCACACATTTAACAAGTTGTGCCTGGTCTGTGCGTGGTTGGTCTGTTAATGCATTTGTTTCCCTCCCCGGACGGCAAGCTCAGCACGGGCACCTCATCTTTCCTCTGATCTCCACATGGGTGAGCAGCACAACATGGGCTCAATACAAACCTGCCAAATAAACTGGGGAACGCAAAGCAAACAAAAATCAAAGAAACAACGGAATTAAAAACTAAAAAGAGAGACCACTGGTTGTGATCACCGAATTCTCTGATGTGAATATGAACGCAGTGCCCTCTACCTCGGTTCCCAGAGCCACTGAAGAAAACACTCCTTCATACTGAATGGAATCCTCACAAGTGGGCTTCATGTTCTTGAGACCAGAAATCCCTCAGTGTCCTGGCTGGTGCGACTCAGTGGATTGAGCACCAGCCTGCAAACCAAAGGGTTGCTAGTTTGATTCCCAGTCAGAGCACATGCCTGGGTTGCAGGCCAGGTCCCCAGGAGGGGGCATGCAAGAGGCAACCACACAGTGATGTTTCTCTCCCTCTCTTTCTCCTTCCCTTCCCTTCCCTCTAAAAATAAACAAAATCTTTAAAAAAAAAAAAAAGAAAAAGAATCCATTTACTCCCTGGAAAAGGAGAGCTCAGATTCAGGAAGCCTGTCCTACAAAGTCCAGTTTGCCTTCTGAGCATTTCACAAACGGGAGTATCTACCTGAGATTTCTCACCTCTTCCCTTGCAACAGTCAACACAAAGCATATGGATATTTTATAAACCTCTTAAGTGTCAAGAGTTTCCAGGGGCCTCTCTGAATTGCTATCCCACTTAACAAGGCATCAAGAACCTACTTAACAGAACTGGAATCACAGAACCGAGTTAAAACAATGAGCTTTTTGAGATTAAAAACAAAATGACAAAGGATGATGACAAGGGAAGACTGAGAAGGCTTAGACAAACTGCTAAACTATATTCAGTCATGACAATGACCTCATCAAGGGTCAATGCACAGAAAAGGTAAAGAAACAGCCAACTGACTCCTGATAAGGCACATTTTCCTACCACCAAAACTGATGTTCATTCATTCATTTCTTCAGTCATTGAATAGATTTTAACTGAGTACCTTCTACATGTGAGACACTATCTAGATACTAGAAATACAACAAACTTTTTCCTTTTTTGTCCTGATTGAACTTACAGTTTTAATGGGGACGGAGGCGGGGGGGGGCACAAACCATTAAAAAAAAAAACAAGCCATCAATATAGGGACTTTAAATAGTTCATTTCTAAAACCAATGTATATTAGGAAATATATTTTATGACTTACCCATCTGTTTTAAATACAGGTCAATGCAATTAGAATATTAGCAAAAGTCATTATGGAATTATGAAAAACACATCATGGAATAAAGTTAAACTTATAAACTTAAAAAAAAAGAGAGAAAGAAACTAGAAAAAGGAAACGGTGATAGAAAAATAAGAAAAAAGACCTTTTTTCCAACATATAAATCTCTCTGTCACACTTGGACAGGCCTAATACAGAGAGGATCTGTCCCTTCCCAAATCACTGGAACATGTGGAAACCCTGCTTCCTGAGACTTCTTGGACTTTAAGCCGTGGTCCATGTCGAACATTTAGACCAACTTAATACAACTACATCCCAAATCTTAAGATCAGGGCTTACTTCACCATTACTGTTTATAAGGGGGAACAAGAACAGCTACTGATGGATGGAAGCAAACGCGGACTGGCCATGACTACCTTCCAAAGCATTTAGAAATCAGAAGTTTGCACACTATATCTGGGCACAAGAAACACTTCAAAGGGGAAATTCTAACTCAATGTCATGGGACTCCTTATAGAAGGACGCTGGAAGTTGCTATTGGGTCCTAACAACCAGTAAAATGCTGACCAGGCTGAAAAATCAACATCTTCTCTTGGACATGTAAGAGAGGGGAGGACACGGGACCAACCACTGTCCCCGAGAATGGAATGACAGACAGGCAATCGGGCCTGCCTGGCACACAGCCTCATGAGTGGAAACCAGGTCTGGAACCAGGCTGGGGCAGGGAGATGGAGCCTGGGACTGAGAATTTGCTGACGCCAGGTGGGCAATCTAAGGGGTGAAAACTCCAGGGGCCCCAGTCCCCATGATCCTATGCGGTTTACCCCTGGGAGCTCGGCTCGGTTCCCACTGTGTGTATCCAATAGAAGCCACTCCCGCTTTCCGCAGGGGCTGGAAAACAAGCATCCTGAAATAGCCAGAGCACACGGCCCTTCGTGACAAGGCCTGAGCTCAGGGGACACGGCTTACAGGGCGTCAGCTGCTCAGGGTGTCACCTGGGCTGCACTCACCTGCAGGGAGGGAGATTTCCAACTCCCACCCACTGGGGCCAGCCTATCTCAACGAAGGGGAGAAACTGAGAACCTCGTGAAGGTCAGTCCAGAGGCCGAGACCTCATCACAGGGCCCAGGGACACTTTGCCTCTCTACATTTCACTGCCACGTGACAACCATTTACATAGTTGCTTGTACTGGGTACATCGTGTCTGGCTAGGAAGGAAAAATTGCCATGCTTATAAAAGGCAAAAAACACCGTCTAATGAGACGGGGCAAGTCTCAGACATAGTAGGGGTGCTGCAACTGTCAGAGCAGAAATTTAAGACAATGGTGACGGACATGTGGAGGGCAGCAGTGGGTACGTTGGCAGCAGGCAAGGACAGACTGGTGCTGGGGGCAGAGAGATGGAAGTGCTGAGTCAGGACCGCTACCTTCCCGCTGTCTGCCCACGCTCTCGGATGTGAAGACCCACCAGAAAGGAAGCAATGTTAAAGTCTCGAACCGGCGATCTACGTACCCCTTTCCTCCTTGTAAATTCTCTGAGATATTTTGTCTATCAAGTTTATCTTCTGGCTAAATGTTTCAGTGAAGTCGTTCATGTCCATGAACTCCTCGGGGCGGCTTTTCACCCCTCGCACGGACAAGGCCACCGCTCGCACTGTCTGTCCCATCTTGCTGAGAAGCCCAGGCCCTTGCTTCTTGTGAGAGGACAGTTCCTAGAAATTAAAAAAAAAAAAAAAAAAAAAATTGTTGTCAAGCAAGCAACAGCGTTCCAGGACCCAGCAGAAACAGAAACCTAATGAGAAGAATATAAAGATAATGCAAGTGTTTCATACACATCTGATTTTTTCACATTAGCTTGAAGCAGATGAGTTTTATGGGGGCACAGCTCTTCCTCCACGTCTCAGTCTCCTCGATAACACCCCTTTTCAAAGTCAATCATGTGTCCGTGTGTCCCAGAGCATGGAGCTTTAAAAGAACAAGGTTTATAGAGAGAATCGCGCGTAGGAAGACCCTGAAGGTGACGGGATGAGAGGAAATGTAATCCACATTTGATTGAGGGACTTCATGGGAAAAATGATTGAGAGAAGATTGCTCAGAGTCTAAGCTATTCCCTGAAAAAACAAAACAAAACACTGGAAAACTTCATTAACTCTTTAGTTGTAATAATAGCAAACATGTATTGTAAATTTAACACGTTCCAGGTCAACCCTTGTTCTTTTATATACATGCCTCACAATGACACCATGAGGTAGGTTCTGTTATTACCCTCATTTTCCAGGACAAAATAGAGACATGGGAAAGTGAGGGAGCTTGTTCATGGTCCAAGGGCAGTAAGTATGGACAGTGCTCGGGGCCAGGGGGCATCTGATGCCAGAGGCTTCTCTGCGAAGCATTGACCTGCTGTCTCTGTTAAGTTCTACTGAAGTGGGTCAACTGGTATACCTCCTCCGCTGGCTGGCTGTCTGCAGAGAAAGATTCTTTGGAAGACACATCACTTGCTGTTTCACAGGTAACCCCGGAGGGTCGGTGACAGACTGGCTACCCAGAAACACCTTCCTGGCAGTGTCATTCTGTGCACAGCACGTCTACCCAGCAGAGCTCCAGTGTTACTTGATGGAGTGAACACCATCAGAGATGACACGGGCCACGCTGGCAAGCTGCTGCAGCCACTGCCGACTGTAGACGAGGCTCCTGACAGTTTCTCCAGTGCTGGAGTCAGGCCCCAGACCCCACCCGTGTGAGCCACAAAGGCCTGGCAGACAGCAGGACCGTCTGCAAAGACGGAGATGAACCGCTTTCTGGCTTCCGTCACTTCGGCGAAAGCCGAGAGGTTGGTTAAACTCAACCTGTCAGTAATTGTTTAGTATCGACTGCTTATCCAACCCAGGATCTTTCTTGAAGAATTCTATCTTCACAGTTAAAAATAAAAAAGAAGAGGAGCATATATTGTTTCTGTAGTAGAAATTAGAGTCCCCTCCACCCCCCCCCAAAAAAGTAACTGAAGGGAAATTAAGAAATTGTATTATCTACCTAGGTATGTATCATTCCATCCATCTATCCGCCTCATCCATCCATTTAATGACTTTTATCCTAATTGGAAAAGCCCTAACTAAAATATCCATTACTACTCAAAATAGTGTCAATAAAAGAAATAAATATATTGTATATGTTTAGTATTGGCTATGCATGAATTAAAAAATCAGCTGCCAAGAGAAATGTGAATATGCAGGATGTGAGAAAGGTACAAGATTTCTGTAATGTTTATGTGTAGATTTGACGCGGGTTTAAATCTGAAGGTATCCCTCCAACGTTTCAAAATTCTTCTTAATTCCAGGACCCTGCTGTCTGGTTTACACAGGTAAACAGTGGGAGGGTACCACCTATCCATACAGGCACTAAAGGATTGTCTAAGTATAAATCAAAATTCTTTACCCAAGCTTGTGCAGTAAGAAAAACTTTGAAGTCTTCATTAAACGTTAAAGTTGGATGATCAGCAATTCGGTTCAAAAATGTATGCAGTGCCTTCCGGCGCGTCTCGATGAAGTCATCGTTAAAGCGCTCCACCATCCCCTTCACTATGAACTTTTCTGGCAATGGCTGAGGCAGAAAAAAAAAAAGTTAAAACCATACCTGAGTATCAGGTGGCAAAGGATTATAAGAAATTCTGCATGTTTCCATGTTAGAAGACTATTTGTATCTGTGATTTCTCATAAAAATAATTCTAAGAATTCACAATGCTAAAACCAAAAATGACAAAATTTTTAACATTAAAATGGTTAGAAATAAATAAATCTGCACTTAGATGGAAAAGCTTAAAAACAAATGTTTCCAAGATAAACGAATTACACTGAATTTCAAGGTCTGAAATTGGGTCTGAGGCATTTCATTGATTCACAAGACAAGGCAGTAGCTTTTCAATGAAAAACAATGTCAACTTACTGGAATAATCAGAGTGGGGTGTGCCTCTTCCAGTTTCCCTTTTAACCAAAGGAAATCTTGATACCGCCTCCTAACTTCGAATTCACTGGAGTCAAATTCCCCACGAGACGTCTGCAGGAAGCAGGAGAATATAACAGCACATGCCATGTGAGACAGAAGACATTCGCCTGCTGTTATTTTAGACTTTCTAAAATAAATGGGCCTCTAAGAAACATTAACAAATTCTAATTATTCAGTGTTTGTCAGCCTGGGCTTTTTCATTTTTTTTTATTTTTTGCAGTCATCAATTCAAGTAGCAGATGAAACAAAGCGAACTTTCCAGTATTTCCAGAGAGAAAGCAAACATCACACTCAAATTTAAAATCCAAACTGAAAAAAAAATCTGTCTCAGAGTTACCATCTGCCTTCCACAAGATTTAACTACGATCATCTTTGGCATGCCTTTCTCGCTAACGAGAAAGTGTGTTCTGAATTTAGGTTTCAAAGATATGTCTTTTCTCAAGATGATCAGAGTTCAGAATTTGAGGAAAGTTCTATTATTGCAACTTGGAAGAGAACTTGAACATAACTGAGAAAAAAATGTTTTCCTGGAATTTGTGCAAATGAATTGCTTTGCTAAAACCTGCTTTCCATATATGAAAATTCTAACATTTTGCAGAGTGCTTTTACCCACTTTTTAAAAAAATGTTATTAATGGAGGCTTGATGTGGGGAAAAAAAAAAATGTTCCTGTCATTCGCAAGGAATTTTATTTTGAGTTATATGCTTAACTCCTAAAAATTAAGCAAATATATTAATATATCTGTTCTCAACAAACCAAAGACCTATGCCAGCACATATGACAAGAACACGGGTACAGTATCGTCAACCTCCCTTCGACTGCCTGAACCCTCAGCCAAACACAAAAATAGACCCTCTAATGCACACTCACCTCTCAGAAGAAGAGAGTCCCGCCTGCCGCCATCTGATTTAACTGAATTTTTGCATATTAAAGATCACACACAGCAACATTAAGGTTGGAATATTGCTGCAGGAGGAAAGAAGGCATAACAACACTGCACACACGTTTCACGCTCACCAGAAATCTCAGCCTCGCACACCGATACACACAATTGTAACAGGAAGTGGTTCAAGTTGTCAGCAACCTTCACTGTCATGAAATAAGGCTCATAGAAGCTGTACTTTCCAAGATTTATTCTCTTGAAATGAATGTTTAGAACACCATAAATGTATCTCAGTAAAACATTCCCCTTTTTAGTGGAAAAAGTGGAGGTAAATGAGATGCGGAAGTCTAAAGAACTAAACATTCACAGAACACGGCAAAATCTTGAGTGTTACGCAAAAGGGTGCGTGTTATAGAAATGGTAAAAATAGGAAGACGGAGGCTAGTGGAAACACAGTTTAGCAATATATATGAGTTGGTGTGCGTATATATAGACACGCGAACATACACACATATGCACACAAAACGTGGTTTAGAGTCGCTCATTAAAAAATATTTATTGAACATCTCTTGTACCAGGCACAGATGTCCAGGTTGACTACTGATTTCCAAGGGGAAAAAAAATGGCAAAGCTAAAAGTAAAAACACTCAAAAACTGAGCAGTAAAGATTAAGCTTTTTGGAAAAAAAAAGATTGAGCTTTTTGTGCCTTCAAGAACGTCTAGCACTTTAAGGAAATGTAAGACAAGAGGAAGATGTAAAATGAGGTCACGTGATGGTCGATTCCATCCTCATCATGGCCGAGGACCGAAAGCAGTCCTCTCCCGTTCCTGCAGTAACGGGGTGAGTACGAGCCTCAAAGGCACTGGTTCTTCCTTCCTATTGGCATGCCGTGTCCTACCCCGCAAAGGTTGTAAGATACGTATGTGACTAGGACAAGGAAAACAAGTACCATTGGCTGGCTTCAGATCATCGCTAATTTCCCCAGAGCAAGGATAACAGCCTTGTCCCATCTAAAGTGGCCAATAGGGGTCATTTGAAGACAAATAAAAGCTGCATGATGGGATTTGATGACCAATCTCCAACTCAGAAAGTACGTGCGATCTAAAAAGTAAATCTGGACCACAAATCATGCTTCCTATCGAGAATACAGTTTTCCACGGGCGTTATATTGTAAATGGCGTTTAATTTTTCACGTCTGACCATTGACGTTTGGGGACTGGAGTTTAGAACGAATGGCCTCATGTGATCAACACCCCAAAAGGCATTCACTCAACAAATTCCGACCTTCGGTCAAGGACAGTGACTCTTGTACTGAGGATATAGAAACCTGTTTTTGAGGGAACGTGGATCTAGAATCAAGAACACACTTTAAGCCCTACCTGCACTTGGGCAGGCATTTATGAGTTTTGTCTCCACGATAAGCATGTGTGAGGAAAGGCTCTCATCCAATGTCAGGTCTCGTTTGTGTGTGTACCAAGTGATGGGGGGCGGGGCACAGCCCTAGGTCTCCAGGAGAGAGTACCCCTCCCAGAGTCCCACCTGGGGAATGGGAGGTCATGTCCCACAGGGCCACAGGTGCCAGGAACGAGGGTTTCCTGGTGTAATTATTTATGGCCAGGTCATCCCTAAGGATTCCTATGCATGTGTGCATGCGCCCATCCTTACGATCTCAGTGCCCATTGATATCAATGTTTATGAAACAAAATCTCAGGAAGCCATCTCTGAACCTTGAAATTAGATGGGGTACCCCATGCTCAAAAAATGACATATTTCTCTGCCATCGCATGTTTGACTATAATCAAGTAATTAAGCATATAACTGAAGGTCCATGGTGGTGGAGGGTACATCTGTTTTGGTTGCTGATGTCATCTTAATATACAAGCACCTGAGACATAATTGACATTCAATAAAGCTTTGTTGAATAGATGAGTAAATGAAGCCTTGAGTAACAATAGAAATACTACGTTTGATGTATAATTTACATCTATAAAATGCTTATATTCTCGTATTTGTACTGCCATGCACAGTCTGCTCTACCTCATATTTAAGCTTAGTCTATGTACTAGGATGCGGTAAAAAATAATTAAAAAGAGAACAAAGAAACTTGAGTTTGTAAGAGTTCAACTGGAAGATAGAGATGCACAAGCATGCAACAGGAAACATGTGCAGCACGAGAGAGTAAGCTATCCGAAGTGAAATGCCCACTCAGCCAACCACTATGCTGTGCAAGCTTTGGCAAGTTCACGCAGAGCAGGGTCTTTGTGCACAAAGCAGGGGCAGATTGTAAGGGCTACATTCTGGGAGGGCTGTGGGCTTAAACTAGGTCCTAGGTACCCAGTGAGACTGCTGCCAGGTGGGGAAGATGCACCGTAGCTCACAAGAATAGTGAGCTAGAATCAGTCTGAAGTCTGTTTGGGGCTTATCAAGAATTTCTTTCTGAAAGAAACAAATGATAAGAAAATAATGCGGTTTCACAAATTCTCTGCTAGAAAAGGCGCTGACAAGGGATGACTATAATTGTAACAGCAGTGACAGGAGAAACTCGGCACTGTTCTTAGTAGTGTGTCTGTGTGAACACATTAAATATTCACAAAGACCCTCCCACGTGGTGGCCGTCATCCAAGTGACAAATGAGGGAACAAGTGCCCAAGACACAGAGCAAGGAAGGGAGAGAGTCGAGATTCCACCCCATGTAGCCTTGCCATGGCTAGGAGACTGAGAATTTCTTCCCTCACCGACTCATTCACCAAAAGGTAAACTCCCGACTTACTGTAGCCTAAGGATTGTGTTTAGAACGGTGAAAAATGAAGATACAACAACCTTCCTTGGGAAGCTCACATACTCATTGGGAATAAACACAAATAAATAGCCCTGGCCAGTGAGGCTCAGTTGGTTGGGGCGTCATTCTGTAACCAAAAGGTTTCAGGCTGGATAACTACTCGAGGCACATACCCTGGTTGCAGGTTCAATCCCTGGTTGAGGTACATACAGGGTGCGGGGTCAGGGGGGAGCTGCAACTGACTGATGTTTCTCTCTCTCTCTAAAATCAATGAACACACCCTTGGGTGAGGGCAAAAAAACAAAACAAAGCAATAGAGGAAACAGAAGAGGACTGCCAGCCTGCAGGAGCGAGGTGTGCAGGGACAACATCCTTCTGAGTGGTGCCTGGAGAAAGAAACAGCAGTTGTTCTGGAGGAGAGTGGGCAGGGGGACTGGGCAGAAGGGAAGCACATGCGGAGTCAAGAGAGTGAGAACAGCCCGCGAATCCCGGTAACAGAAGCAGATCTCTGGGTGCGGAGACACAGCAAAGGGAGCAGAGGTGAGTCTTGCCCGGGGCTGGGCACGGGACGGAGAGTACTTCCGGTGTCAGACCAAGGCGTTTGCATGTTCTGTTGGAAGCAGGGGTCAGGGTATGGCCGGGAGGATCAGAGGGAAGAGGTCAGGTTCATCGCTCAGATGTGATGACACATGGTGAGTGGAAGGACAGTGGAAGCAGCACTGGATGGGGCGACTACAGGAAGACGGCCCCAAACCTTGTCAGCTCCAAGAGAGACATAGGGTGACGCTTCATAAATAGAATATTATAACTTAAAACTACAATTCTTACAGGCTGCTATTGTACACAGGACTCTTTTTAAAATGGTTATACTACGGGGTGGTTTTATTTTGTCAGAGGTAAAGTCTTTTTGCGGCGCTTGTCCTAGGATTAGGGACCCTTGGGCGCTAGATCTGCCCTGGAATTACTGAAAACCAACAGCATCTCCTGTGTAAGAAAAAGAGACCACTCTCCCTTCTTTGGAAAACAGATGACATTATTTGTTATAATCTTCAGGAAAAATGTGACTACAAAATACCGCATGAGGTTCTTAACTTGCTGTTCTCTTCATTAGCCAGCAGAGGCTCTTCTTTTCCAAAGATATTTCTTTACCATTTTTTTTTTTAACTAAAAACTTAAAATGCTCCTATTTTAAGAAGCCCAACTGCTAAGATATGAGTGACTGTTCCTCAAGTTACCTTGAGTCTGACTGATTTGCACTCTCAGAGCAAGTGAAGTGCAGCTGGGACACAACGTCCTACCCAACATGCTCGAGCAACACAGAAGTCGATTCAGCGAAGATGCTCTAAGGCTGAGAGTCGCAGCGAACAAGAGGCACTTCCAATGGACGGTGGAGAGGTGGCAACCGCACTCACCTTGGTAACAACCCTGTAAGTGATGAAGGTTTCAAGTGTGGTGACGTGGCTCTCAGGTTTGTCGACCGTGATGAAGAGATCTTTCAAGTCTGGCTCGTCTTCAAACTTGACCTGGTTGATCATTGATAAAGGGGACGTTGGCATCATAGGGCTGAAGGAATTCATGTCCATCAATGAGGCATCCTGAGGAAGGAAATGGTCCAACATGAACAGCTATAGAAAAAAAGTTAGAATCCTCTTTTTCTTAGATGCCACAATGGTTCATGAAATACGTCAACAGCCAATAGGGTTTTTGGAAGCTTGGTTCAAGAGGGTACGCTCAACGTGTGTTTTTCGTCTTAGCGTTCTCTCAAGCCCCACAAATGACAGCAAAGAAACAGATAAACTAATAAAAACCAAACCAAACTAAGAGGCATAAACCCTCAACGTAAAAACAAGAGACTAAGCAAAGTTTTCTTTTTGGAAACTGGAAATCTGGTAACTGAAATGTTGGTATACAGAAAGCTAAAAAGTAAACCTAGGAGAGAAGGGTCAGCTAGGAAGAAGGCAGGTTTATGACCGAGAATCCCAAAGAGACTCAGAATTAGAGCCACCGGAAACTGTGGACATGGATTGGGGATAGAGCTAAAACTGGAGGATTGGTTGAAAAGCTAATAAAACAAAAAAAAGAGTTAGTACCTTAGATTCCCTCACCTATGCCATGGGATCAGGTGGCCTTTCTCCTCAATTCTGCAGAAAACTGCAATTTTCCTTTCAGAAGTGTCTCTGAACTCAAGGGCACCAGGCAAGATGGGGGGAGGGCGGCCCTAGGAAAATACGAACATCAAGGCCAAGTCCTACATCCTAGGTGCAATGGTACTCAGCCCCATGCTTCACAGGCCCCAGAATGTTGGCGGGAGAGCCCTTGATTTTCCCTCAAATCAATCTGCGTGCTTTGAAGCATCAGCAATATCCAGAGCACTGGTCTCAGGTGCCCCCCTCCACCCCACACAAAGGTAGTGATATGAACTTACAATTCAGCATTTGGGTAAGCCTTTAGTACAATAATGTAAGTGATGTTAGGGGAGCACACTAGTTGAAGAGACAAGAATAATGGTTGTTTTATTAAGAAGGTTCAGGTTATTGTGATTACAGAAGGGTTAGTGAAAGAAAAGAAACAGAAAATCATTTAGGCATGGCGTGGACCAAAAACATCGAAGACCAGTTACAGATGGGTTACTCAGACAAGCGAAAGCGTAGAGTCAGGAAAGGTCTTGCAGCAAGAGTTGAGTGAAATAAATTATGGTACATCCCTATGATAGGATATGATAAAGTAATTAAAAAGTAATGTTTTAGAAGAATATACAGGAACTTGGAAAAAGGTTCACAGTGTGTAATTAAGAGAAAATAGCAGGTTATAAAGTTTGTGTACAAGTAAATTCTAATGTGCATATGTGTGTATGACGGACGGTAGCCAGAGGGTAGAAGAGAAAAGTGTGTGTGTGTGAGAGAGAGGGAGATAAAGAGAGAGATGAAGAGGGAGAAGAGGGGGATGGAGGGGGGAAGATGCACTTGGTATGGATGAACATAAAAGTTATACCAAAAAAGTTGTTATCTAGGTGTTGGGATTACTGCTGAATTTCATATTTTTTCTACATGAGAATTTCAGAACATTCTAAAGTAAACATGTATTTTGAGAAAATATTAAACCTGACAGAGTAAACATGGTACGTTGTACTCAGAAGCAGTAAGCGCTACTGTAGTAAATTAGAAGAGTTGCCTAGGGTCACTTTGGCAAGAAGACTTTGGGTTACATCTGACTTTTTCCTTAACTCACCAAAGTGGTGGAGTTACACAGGAAATTTAAAAATATGTTGGAGGCACATGAAGATGGGATTGTCAAAATCGATTATAGGATGCTAAGACAAAGGAATACTGAGCAGCCACCAGAAACGGAGTTTCGAGGTTCCAAATAAATGTGCAATCAGCAGGCACAAAAATCTCCCTCAATAACCATTTCCTGTAAGTGGCAGTTTTTTTAGGCTGACAAATTCCGAGTCGATGGGCAAATGTCCTTGGGAAAGTTCCCCACGTGGCCCACGACCACGGCTTTTGCATTCTCTGAAGTCACCCACTGCACTTGCCACAATCCACTCCTTGCACCTACTACAGAATTTAGATTCCTATTCCTCCTGCTTAAAATGCATCCTTTTGTAGAGCAGGGAAGATCTGCATGCATTTGCCAAGGCTCACAATCCCACTGAGTGGAGTGCGGTGTCAGAAAAATAGGCCTCCGCACCGAGCAAAGGAAGAAAATTACAGGCTGAAATTTAGCAACATCCAAGATTTCAGCAGAAGGATTTAAATGACTATGAATCACTCAAAGACATTCTTAAAACCTCAATAAAACCGACTATCCAAAGTGTTTTACATTCACTTCCAAAAAAAAAAAAAAGGAAAGAAAATATGCTGATAATACTCAGAGGATTTACATTTGGACATGAATAAATGAAGGAGTGTTTGAGAAGACCCAGACAGCACTTAACCAAAAAGAAACTCCACTTAACCTTCGGTGGTTGATGCTTTTCAGGAGAAATGGATCATTAAACTTTGTTTTTTCCGAGCAAAGACCTCGCTTCCACGATGATGCATGCTAGTCATCCCTCTCCCCACCCCCCCGTCCCCCCCCGTCTC
The DNA here is from genome assembly GCA_007922815.1 of Macrotus californicus. Taxonomy (NCBI): domain Eukaryota; kingdom Metazoa; phylum Chordata; class Mammalia; order Chiroptera; family Phyllostomidae; genus Macrotus; species Macrotus californicus. The sequence goes on from VMDR010003765.1 coordinate 21,767, forward strand.
TCCCCCGCTACACGCACACACCACAAACTCATTTATACATTCATTCATTCTTAGCAATTGGATATGTGCTCATTATCTTATGAAAATATACCTTTTCATTGTTTTCTTCAAGAGATTAAACCAAGAGGGTCATTACCTATGCAGTAAATCTCTACTTCTTAAATACCACTACATACCCTTCCCGTAGCTAGCAGAGTGAAAAGACACACGGACACACACACAGACACCCACACGCACGCCACGAGGAAGACGTGCCAGGCTTCAAGCCGAGAGCTGAGTATGCAGACTAGAGAGGCGCTTGGCTGTAGGAGATCGTCATCTTTTGTCCGCACTCCAACCCAACACATCCACTGGAAGAGAAACCACCCAAGTGACTTGACTGAAGGGGAAAAAAGGATATCATTGGAAGTGGAACTGTATCAGCGTGAGACTGAGACTAGCTGACAAGGCCACTTCCAAGTGTAAGTGTTCCTCGCTGTTACTTTCGGCTTTTTGTGAGCATTTGTTAAGCTGAATCGTGTCCTTCCAAACTTCGGATGTGGAAGTCGCCTGGTACCTTAGAATGTGGCCTTCTTTGGAAAGAGGGTCTTTATAGAGGTAATCAAGTTAAGATGTGGTCATGGGGGTGGGTCCTGATGCAATGTGACCGGTGCCTTTATAAAAAGGGGACGTTGGACACTGAGACTTCTACAGATGGGTGACGATGTGGAGAGACACAGGGAGGTGAAGACCATCTACAAGCTGAGGACAGAGGTCTGGACACACCACTCCTCGCTGCCCTCAGAGAGAACCAGCCCCATTGAAAACCAGACTTCAGACACTGAGCTTCCAGAAGGGTGGGAAAATGAACTTGTGTTGTCTGGGACGCCTAGTCTATGGTACTTGGTCACCTGAGCCCCCACGAACTCACAGCGCTCCTACACAGAGAACCCTACAAAGTAAAAATCTAAGGCAGTAAAGGGAAGGAGGGAGGGATTATGATATAAACAGATCAGCCTTGCGCCACTCATTAATTTTTTACAGATTATCCATCCACTCCCGCAATTTCTGAAAAATGTGTGTGCCTCCCTCCTTTCGTGCTACATAGAAGTTTCCAAATTTCTGTTGAAATGCATAAAATGCACGGCTGGAATGTTCAAACAAACAAGGCTCTGCGGACGTGTGAGTCCTCCAGAGGTCAATGCCAGAAGAAACAGGTCAGAAGAGAAAAGAGGGCCTCTCTGCACTGGGTCCTCCCTGAAGGGACCTCTGCGACAGGCGCACAGAACTGCTCACAAAGACACGTGGGTGGCTCGGGGAGCCCCACACCGCGTCCGCCATCTGTGCCGACAGCTCTTTCCTTTCTACACGTGGAGGGGGAGGGGGGAGCCACCAACGTGAGAAGTGTGATAACCGGGAAAGGGCCACGCCAAGAGAGCCGCTGACGCCCGCGGACGGCGCACACCAGGGACATCTGGTGGGACAGCACCTCGCACTGGAAGGAGCCCGAGGAGCACGTTGTTCTCAGGAACACTGGTGTGATGGGGCTAAATTTAGACTCGGCAGCTGTGTTTGGGTTTACGACTGCTTCCAATCTGCCTGCGTATAATCATAATACAGAATCAGAACGGTCTGCCGTGGAAGGGCTGGCAAACAGGGGGGCAGAGGGATGCACTCTGTGAAGGCGCGCACAGCACCCTCGCCCTGCCTAACGCACGTCCAGTCCAGCGGGGTGCAGCATCTGCGCCCCCGGCGCGCACCGACCTCCATTCCTTCCGCCTGTTTGTGTTCCAGCTGTGTCCCCTTGCATGTACTTGGACTTCCTCGGGTTTGGGGCGCTACGGAGCTGCACTGACCATAGACATCTTTCACAGAACTTTATTTGACATGATTTTCCCCTCTGGCAAAAAAAAAAAATAAAAATAAAAATAAAGAATAAAAAGAAAAAGAGGTATATTTTTTTAAAAAAGGGGTCTCTGGTAGCCAGGCAGAGCTAAACTTAGTTCAAGTTTAGACACACGCCACCTGTGTGACCCTGGTCAAGTGACTTGACTTCTGGAGTTGAGTTTTCTCATTCATGGCCTCTTAGAGAGGCCATATCCTTGATCTGAAGGGATGAAGGAGGGGTTACAAAGAAGCGAACAAACGTGAAGTGGGCACTGTCTGCTTGCAGGCTTCCCGTGAATTACCCTACTCACACCTTACCACGACCCAGGCCGGTACGCTGTTGCACAGCCATGAAAACCAGCCACACCTTCATGCAAGGACAGAGGTAAGCCTCACAAATTAAATTTCGGAGAGAAAAAAAACAAAGCAGTAAGAATTCACACAGAACGCTGTTACTTTTAAAAGTCTTAAAATATACAAGATCCAAAATCGCATAAGTCCTTGAAATATATTGCTTCGAGATACATATATAAACTTCTATGAAAGCCAAACAAATAAGGAACAAAAGTCAGATGATTATTTTCCTTTGAGCAGATGAGAGATAATCTTGGGGAGGACCGCACAGGAATATCAAAATGTGGGGTTATGCTTTATTTCCTAAGCTGAGTAGTGGGGAACACGGGATGCAAATTTTATTATTCTATTACTAGGAGTCTGAAATCATTTTCCAAAAAGAGCCCAATAGTAAATTTGGGCCTGTTGGGACATCTGGTCTGTCACCTTGGCCACCGGAGTGTGAATGCATTCACAGGCAATACATCGATGAACAGGTGTGGCGGGGTGCCAATAAAACTTTATTTACAAAGCAGACAGACCTGGCCCACAGGCTGTCATTTGCTGCTACTATACGTTATGGATGTTACATAGATACAGAGAGAGACAGCCATAATATACATACTTTTTTTAAAAAAAGACTTTATTTATTTATTTTTAGAAAGAGGGGAAGGGAGGAGGAGAGGGAGAGAAACATCAGTGTGTGGTTGCCCTTCATGTGGGCCTGCAACCCAGGCCTGTGCCCTGACTGGGAATCAAACTGGCGACCCTCTGGTTCACAGCCCGCGCTCAATCCACTGAGCTACACCAGCCAGGGCTATACACACACTTTTACATACATTCTTTTGTATGCATGAAAATATTCTACAATAAAAAAATCATTTAAAAAGTTTTAAGAAGTATTAAAGTGGTATGATCAAAGAGGATAAGGATATATTCTTGATTATTAAAAACAGGGCATTAATTTTCTTTTCACAGCTTCCTCAAGGAACTGAGAAATGAAAGGAAAGCCCTCTTGACCTTTGCGAGGTAGGCGGAAGGTCAGTCCGTGCTGGAGTTTTAGCATTTGCGTTTCCGTTAAGGACTTTTCCAAACCCAGACCTGCATCCACACACACTCACGAACCCCACGGTGTTGCTCCCTCAGTCAACATGACTGAAGCGAAGAACAAGTAAAACGTGGCAGCCGAAAGCCAGGCAGAGCACCCCACTAACACGCACAGCACACACAATCCCTCCTGTGACTGCGTGTCAAAGACATTTAAGGTCAAGGCCGCCCAGTGCGCAGATGACCAGAGGCTCCTGAAGCTGCCTTAAACCATGCCTGGGGTTGACATCCAGCCGCAGAAAACAATCTAGGTGCGTTTCGGAAGGGACTCACCATACACTTGGGGGGGTCAGGAAAAGTAGCTGTTAAACCGGTGTGCCGAGAACACTCTCTCTCCTCTGTGGTGCTTCTCAGTGGCCTGGCAGATCCTTAGGTAATGACTCACGCAGAGCCAGCTCCGCACAAATACGGCCCTTAAGAAATGAGGCCGGAATTTGGGGAATGCTCTCAACAGTAACGGAAAGCACATGCCTTCGTTATTTCCAATGAAAAGTGTCCCACCTCCGTAACTGCATCTCCTCGGGGCCTGCTTTGACTCCATGGGATTTTTTCCATGATTTTCACACAGTTGATCGAAGTCATTGTGTAGATAGATATATATATATCCCCACCTACACTATCAATGTACAGTCACAATAGCCTCCCTTCAATAAGCAGAAGCTCCTTAAACATAGGAACAAATGTACTTCTGGGATTCTCTGAAGATCTCACTACAAATGCAAAACGGATGCTTATGCAAGTTAAAAGCGTCCACCTTAAATACCCTAACAGCAAACACCTACTGCTTCCCAAGTTCCCTGGCACACTACGTGCTTGCCTCATTGGGCGGGATTCTCCCTACATCCCCATGGGAGCCAGTGCCCTGGTCAGTGCTGGTATTTCTCACACAGTACCTGTCTAGACAGGGATGATGCTGCTTCTCCCCAAAGCACGTGGGTCTGAACTGGCCGAGTCAAGACTCCCCCTGCCACCCTCTGCCACCACTGCCATCACCGCCACCCATACACACACACAAAGAGCACCCAGCATCGGAGCTTCACCCCGTTTAACAAGCGTTCATTGAACGCCCCCCACGTGTCGGCCCCAGGCTGCGAATACAAGAGTAGCCAAGTGTGACCTGGCCCCTATTCTCAGGAGCTTACACTTTGGTGAAGGGGAAGGGTAACAGCTAATAAACAAATAAGCACAACAATTCCAGATATGACTAAGCATTGGGAAACAAGGGGGTGAATTCCAGAGAAGCAGGCTGCGAGGGTAAAGGACTGGGGCACAGGGCAGGAGGGATGCTCTGGACAGAGCTGTGGTGGGGGCGGGTGTCCTCGAGGTGGAGGGGGAGCCAGCCACAGGAGACAGGAGGGCATGTACAGGTCTAAGGCAGGAAAGGACCAAGAGCCTCGGAGGACGGCCAAACCACGGGCTCCAACGAAAGTAGAACCCACAAAACTCAGGTTGGGATTTACTGGGTCAGCCCTGTAAGTCATCACGTTTTTATCGCCCAGGTCTCTAAAACGGGGAGGAAAGCGCCCCATGATAAACGATGGCTGAGTCCTCAAGTCCTGAAATGAGAAGACATTTGATGCACAGCCTGAGGTCTTTCAGGAGCTGCGCGGTCTGACTCAGATTACTTGTGAGAAGCATTAGCCAATTGGAGGTTATTAATTATGACTAATGCCTTTCCATGTATCTCAATTATGCTTGGGCAATTTCTTGCCTGGTGGAAAATTTTCTTTTTCGTATTTGACACAATAGGAAGAAAATTGGTTTTCCTTATTCTGAAAGGTCCATCATGGCATTTGCCTATAACTTGGCAACCAGAGCACTGTGGGAGGTGGGTTGATTGTTCCCGATGACCCCTCATCTTCCCATGGGAGGGTGACACCTCCTGGTCCATTTCCAGGTGGCTTTCAGTGTCTCCCACGGAAGAAGAGTTCACCACCCCTGTGGATTTGACCAGGGACTTGCTCTAGATAGCAGCGTGAGTGTCTGGGCAGATTTGGGAGCCATGCCCGCTTCCAGGAATGACATGTCCCACTCAGGGGGCACTCCTTCGGTCTGGACCCCAGAAGGAAGAGGACGTGAAGCCAACTCAAAGCCTGGAACAGACACCCAGCCACAGCTAAGAGGGACACGAGAAAGAGACGAGTCTTTGCTGTAGGTCAGCCACTGAGATCTGGAGGTTGTTTGGCCTACAGCGTAACCTAGCGTGAGCTGATGGAAAACACCACTCAGAGTTCAAATAGATTAAATACGTACACGTATACACGTATACATGTAGACATACGGCACACACACACACACACACACCCTTCTCGGAGTCACTACAAATGGACAAATTAGGGATTTTTTCTCCCAGTTCTGAAGAGACGCATACCAAGAGCTTGCCGTGTGTTTTTGGTCACACATAATAAGGCTTTTATTCTAATTTTAGACAGAATTTCTACTAAGGCGTCAACTTAAATAATTAAGCTATGTTGGTCATTTTAAAACTTTATTTCATATATCAAAAATTAAATCGATGACTAAAAAAAAATCATAAAACTGCCACAAAAATGAGCCTAAAATATTGGCGCTAAATGAAAGAAACCAGGCACAAAAGCCCACATGTTATGTGATTCCATTTATGTGAAATTTCCTGAAAAGCAAATATAGAAAGACAAGAAATAGCAGATTAATGTTGTCTGTGGTTGGGAGTGAAAACGGATTGTCTCTAAATGGCATGACGGATTTGGGGGAGGGGACACAAAAATGTTCTAAAACTGGTTTACAGTGATTACATAACTCAGTAAATTTACTAAAAAAAAAAAAAAAAATTCACCCAAATGGGTGAATTTTATTGTTATATAAATTATACCTCAATAAAGTTAGTTAGAACACCAATAACAAATAGTACATCATACCAAAGCTTTGCTCAATGTAAAAAATAAAATAAAATTATTTCAGTTTCAATTTTAAAAACGACTGGTTTAACCTTCTGTTCTATCACAAATGTGTTCTACTGATTTTTATGTCAATCTCATTAATAACTTGGATTGCCTGATTGCTCCCTTTTTTAGTAATCCTACAGACAGCACCGTGTCTCCCAGCGCGACTGGTCCTCGCGGCCTCCGAGCCAGTCAAACGTTCCGCTTAAACCAGACAGGATCTTGTAAGCATGCACCTTTCCACCCGTCTGCTGAGAAAACTTTAAAGTATATTCTTAAAGTGAGTAACCGCGAATGTAAATTTTCACTTTAGCCTTATGCCCTCTTTGGAAACAGCGGGATACAGGCGCATCCCTGCTGAACCCCCGACGACCGACTGCACAGGCCTTGAGCGTCGCCTCCCGTCCCACCCGCCACTCCCGAGACGCGAGCCTCCATCTGTCAAGCTAGGCCGGGGCATCTCCCAGAACCGCGCAGACGCAGACACAGAGCTGCACCCGTAACAGCTCTGGCCTGCCCGTTCTTCCGAGTATGGAATGCTCAGATCGGGAATCTTTTGACATCATTTTTCCAAAATATTTGCCAACACTTCCCCCGTGGCTACCGACCGGTAAACGCACGAAGTGCTGTTGTCTGCACAAGCGCACTGGAGTTCCCCTTCCTACAGGTCCCCGTGCTGTGTTTGCCTTTTCCTTTCGGTGACACGGCATCCACCCCCCTTTGCAAACATCACGTGGGCTTCTAGTTTCTGCCGGCGCCTCTCCTTCTGCACCTGCGTTCGCAGCACCCACCCGCGGCCCCCACTCCGGTCTACTCGGGAAGCTGCCCAATATTCCTGCCGCAGTAGGCTCCGCTCCTTGAGGCCAAACCCTCGGATCGAGATAGGTGCTGTTAGCTTAAAGGGATTTATTTTTCAAAGTACAGAAAGGCTCCTAAATAATTCCACTGGGTTTTTTTTTTGTTTATGCTTTGTGCTTATTTCTTCTAATACAATCCACACCAAAGACTTTGTCCAGGCTGACACTCAGCATAGCTCTGTCACCAAGCAATCACCTTCACTCACCATTTATTAAGACCAATTTGTTTTAATTATATCTGCCTCAGCATCCTGCTAGAAAAGACCAATACAATACAAACTGAATTTACTGAAAACAGATCAATGACCAATTACAGTCATAATTGGGTCTATGCACGGGAAAAAAGGTCACAGGCAATGCCCTTCGCTAATGTATTTATTCCATAAACATTTCGATTTCCTACTCTTCTCCCTTCCAGATTAATCTGTTAGAGAGAGACAACCCACCAAGGTTTTCGAGAAGAGAAATACCTATTTATAAGGTATTTATTTCACTCGGAATTAATTAACTCTGAGTTAATGTATTCAGAAATTATGAGATTCAAAACCCTACTATGAGGAGCAGAGTGGAGAATTCATTCTCGCTGGAGATGAAAGGCTGGTAGGGAAGAGTCAGCTTTACACGAGGCCATAGATGACAGAAAGGATATTGTTTTGTTGACCCAACAATCATTAAAACAGAGGCCAGAAAATACAAAGTTCATTCACATGAGGGCAAGTGTATCGACCTAGTTCAGGGCTTCTCAACTTGCAAGGGACAACACTGGGTGTGTGGGGGGGTTCCAACAAGCTCCCAGGGGATGGGATGGGTACACGGACTGGAGGATAGAGTGGTGAGGCAGGACAGCCAGGTGCAGGGGATGGGATGGCCAATGTGACGACAGGATCAGCGCTCTGTGCTCTAGAAACACGCTGGCTGCAGCCACACAGGGCAGACTCAAGGCCGAATTGCTGAGGCTGAGACTGGAGACTATGAAGGGCTCTCCAGGTAACCATGCTGACTGTAGCCATGGAAACCGGAGGAGGGCACTAATTCTAAAGGTAGCAAGAACATGAAGCAGATGGGGATGTAGAGAGTGAGCGAAAGGGATAAGGAGAAGGTATCCTAAGTATTCATCCTGGATATCTAAGGAACTGTCACCTCATTAGCAGAGCATTAAATGGAAGAGAGAACAGGTCCGAGGAGAGAAATATATAAGAATTAGGAAGTGGCAGAGCACAGTTCCGTTTGGTACTTAGGTTGAACGGTGAGTAGGACCGTCTAATTAAGACCTTCCATTGCTGCGGCAGTTGAATTTAGTAGGTTAAAACTGCATTTGTGACAGCCTCTTAATGTTGGAAGGGACAGTCCAACTGTCGCCCGCCCTCTTCTCTGGGACAGTTAGTCATCCAACTTGTACTAGAACATTCTTAGTGACAGAATTCATGACCATGATGAGTGATCCCTTTCATGTTGGAAACTTCCATTAGAAAATTCTTCCTTAAATTGACCTACAACTTGTTTCCACATATTTTTGACCTAATGGTTCTAGTTTTGCCGGCAAAACTCCATTTAATCCACCTGGATCATCCTATGTCCTTCCCCAGCCTTTCTTCCCAGGCCACAGCTGCTGGACACACGGGTAAAACCCCTTAGTGTGGGTCCTTCCCGATGGCCCGTGCTGGCAGCCCCCCACCTCTGCACACAGGCCCGAGCCCTCTGCCTGCAGAGCCCACTCCGGCCCTGCAGCTCCACCTCTGCACAGCACGCCCAGGCACCTGTCAATACCAGGGCCCTGACTTCTGCAGATGAGGTGACAGCCCTCTGCCATCTTCTGACATAAACTGTCAATTTCCCTTTAAGATTCAAGGGTGGAGGGACCGCAGAAGTGAAAGGGACAGTTCCAATTACAGTCTACCGAACACTCCAAGTGACCTTGGAAAGACGACATCTGTTTAGACTCAAAATCACGTCTTTGTGTAAACCGATCTTTCCGCCACTGAAAACCACGAGGAATGTTTGTACACGGAATGGTCCCGCACAAGGTCTCCCCAGCTCATTCTGAGATGTCCTCATGTGTGTCACTTCCACCGAGAACCTGAGGATTTTTCTTTTTTTTTCCTTGTTTCTCTCTCCCCTTGCTCCCTGCCCCCCCCCCCCCTCCCCAGACATAGGAAACAGTACTGACTGTATCAGAAGCCAGTGATGGCAGAGTGGAGCTTCTGGGGGTGGGGAGGAATATGGTAAATAGTCCCGATCAGCCCTTTGCCTCATTGGTTCCTCTTTGTTATCCACCACACTCTAAGACCCTCTGAGGCAGCATCGGCCTACAGGCGAGGGGAGCCGGACACAGGCCCTGCCTGCTGGAATCCTGCCTGCTCGCTTTTCAGTGAACTGAGGGGCAATGGAGACTGCTCACACACACATACAATACATGTGTACATGCGTACACATTCATGTATCCACACACTGTACATGTGTACCATATGTGTGTTTTAAATAGTTCAGCAGATCATCAAGGTAGGAAACCACTCCTTCATTCAAGGATATTCCTTGCTTGTCCTTGAACGCTGTCCAAAATTCTACCAACAGTTCCTGCGTTATCTGTCTTCCTTTGCATCATTGGAGAGAATTCTGATTCTCATTGGGGCCAGAACCAGTACAGGAACACCACGGGCACTAAAGAGAGATGGTTCAGAGAACAAAGGGGGAAAATCGATACCCAAACTTCCAATATCTTCTCCTAAGTGTGCGACAGAATTGCTGAACGGAGCAATCGTGCCCGTGCGCCGGCACACTGAATTTCTGGATTGGCCGAGATCCAAGGCAGATAGGAACTGGATGTCTCAACAACTCTGTCCTATTATTCTTTCAAAAACAATTATTTCCATAAACATAAGACTCTTTCAAAACCGTGTTCACATAAACGCGTTTGTTGTTATATTTCTGATTGATCACGAAAACAATTTTAGTTTCCCATTATTCTTATAAAACATGCTCACTTCTTTTCTTTTATAAAGTGTTTATCAACAAAATACTAAATTGTTCCATAGCTTTGATAGTTTTGCTGGAGACTGAAATTGAGCCTAACCCTTCTGGAACGTCCTTTTTGCTGATTACATTTAAAAAGACAGCATCCTGGTTTGTGGGCACCATCCCTGAACTGTATAACTTCTCAAAGGTGGTCAGTGGTCATGAGGGTAATCACGTCTGTAAAGTCCCTGAATATCCCACAGGACAGAGACCTCCTCTTATTTTACGGCCCTGAATACCTTGAGAAAGGCTGATAATCAGAGCTGTCCTTTCCTGAGGACCAGATAAGCATCTTGGTGTTCACCGGGACCCACTTGCCAAAGCTCTGTTTCAATGACGATTTCTTCTACACATCACCTTATTTAGTAAAAAAAAAAAATAAAGTCAATTTACTTTACTGTAATATATTATTTTCCACCCGAAGGAGAACTTTTCCCTTTAAATGTCCAGCAATTGACCTCTTTGGTCTAATTAAAATGTCTGCTAGCCTCCTCTCATTTGCCCAGGCCTAACACTGGTCTTACACTATGGCAATTTTTAACCTTCGTTTTTTGAGTCATTGGTTACGCGCTCCTACCTACCTTCCAACACTAAGACTTGATCCTTTAGGTCAATGCCCCGTGCCTGCACTGTGGTCCCTGGAGACAGGGCATCATCTCTCCTCACTGGACGATTCCAAAACTCAGAACAAAGCTCGTCTGTTGCACTTCCCATCCCTCTCTCGATTCGTGTGCCTGCGAGAGTGGCTGCCCCATCTCCCACCTGGGCTCCAAGAACAGACTCTCGAGTTTCTCTTTTTTTCCAAAGCACCCTTAGCACAGCATCTTACGTAAAAACGCTTAACCCGTGTTGGCTGAGTACTTCTCCTACACTGTGGGGGGATAAAAAGGAATCATCGTAAGTCAAAGATCCTACTCTTTCTGAACGGGGGGCATGGCATAAATTCACAAATTATCTAAGGGAATAAGGGACCATGATTGTAAATGGAAACTGAATGCCACAGTCTTTGACGTGAAGGCAACATCAGACCTGCAGGGGCCGTCCCCGATGCCATGCTGGGGCAGGCTGGCCAGCAGCAGATCCTGCAGAAATAGAGGTCAACAAAGAGGGCTTTCTTACATGTGCCTGTTTAACCACCTGTGGTTAATGGTTGAGAAATTCAAGGTACTGAAATATCAGCGGGCAGCTCATCAAAAAATTTCCAGGCATTCTTTTTTGATTTTCACGGGCATTACATCCTTACCTCAATTGGTGCGGCCAGCTTCTAGAGAGGCGGTCCTTAGCTTTTCTCAGCATCTGACCCAGGTCCTTACAAACCACTGACAAGCTGGGTGGGGCCAGGTGTCTGGGGTGAGGCTTACATTCTTTTGAAAAGAATGCAAAATCACAAATGCAAACTTAGGTAGGGAAACAAGTTTACATTTAGAATGAAAAAAGAGCTCAACCAATGATTGGAGCCTTAGAGATCTAACAGCCTTTCTTCTGGGACAGCTGGAGGCAATTAGCGGAAATGCTTATTTACAGCTGCTGCTGGGTGTTTTCCCTCCCCCCTCCTTAATCCCTTCACCTTTGTCACCCAGCCCCCCAGCCCTCCTTCCCTCTGGCAGCTGTCAGTCTGTTCTATGTGTCTGCGTCTGTTTCTATTTTGTTTTTCAGTTTATTTTGTCCATGTGGTACTTGACTTTCTCTGGCTGGCTTATTTCACTTAGCATAATACTCTCCAGGTCCATCCATGCTATTGCAAAGGTAAGATTGCACTCGAAACCTGTATGGTTTTATTAACCAATGCCATCCCAATAAATTCAATAAGAATAGAATACAGAAGTGCTTCTGGCTGCAACCTGCCATTCCCTTCCCCCCTAAAACACCTACAGCTCCCAGGTACTCCCAATATTTCCAGAGGCCTAAGCAAATGAACACCCAGAGCTTAGACTTCATTAGCTTCCCTTCGGCCTGTCTCTGACAACAAGTGCTCATTAAGAGAGGGCTGGGGCACTTAGAATCTGGGGCAAGCAGTCATATAACAAGTTTAAAAGGATCCCAGCTGACTCTGATAAGCAGTTGCCACTCCCATCACCCGACCCCCTCCCAGGCTGGAAGTTTCGCCATGCAGAGCCATACTCTGATGTTCATGGACCAATAGCACCTTAGAAGGCAAGCAGGGAAGAGGCCAATTGTCCTTCACTGAAAATAAAGAATGTGTGGAATAGAAGAGGCAGTGTTAACTTGTTACAAGTAAACCTAAATAAGTCCATTGTCTTGCCACTGAAACACCATGAAAGGTCAAATGATTTTAGCAAGAGCCCCAAAGTGCCACTGGCTGAACATCTGGACTACAACCCTTGCCTACCATTTGGTGTAATTTTAAGGGGGGAAAAGCTTTACATGCCCCTCTTTGAGGTCATAGAATAATTGCCGACTTTCTAACTCCGGTTGCTCTCCCAGAATAGAGCGATGCTTTGCGTCTGTTGCTTTACCTGACTCCTCATGGGTAACATCTCCCCACTGCCCGGCCCTCTTAGTACTGAATACAATGTTGTCACCTCAAGTCTTCTACCAGCCTCGAGCTAAGAAACCAGGTGACTTTCTACGGCCCCGCAAGAAAAAAAAAAAAAATTCCTTTTGCAAAAAGAAATTGCAACCACAGTCTACGCACACACTAGTCCACCGCGAACCCGGGTCAGTGTCTCTCCGACTACACTACACACGCTAGGCGGTCGGGGGTCCTAGATGTCGCTGGGGCAGGGGGTTGTAGGCGTTGGCTGTGGGTCTAGTGGCCGCGGCTGGTTGTCTGAGATCTTGGGCTCCTGAGCGGAGCTTCCTATTGGACCCACGAACCGGCTTCTCCCGAAGAGGGGACTCCATGGCACTTATTCCCGCTAGACTTGAGACGCACCTCTGGTGTCCCCCAGTCGCAAAGCCACAACCAGCGACTGCGCCCTAAAAGAAGCTGCTAGGGGCGGGGCATTTTGGGCCACCGCCGCCCGGCTTGGGCACTGTCCCCAGAAGTCCGCATCGGAGAAGGAAAGAGGAGATCCAAGGGGCAAATCACAACTTTGCAAACTCCAAGAAGCTACAGCCCTGCCCCGCGGGAGGTCAAAGTGCAGGGAGGAGGGAGCGGCGGCGGCGGGACTCACCCACCTCCAGCCCCCGGGGCGCACGGGAACTTTCGGGGACGCCGCCGCGCTCACCTTACTGAACACCTCCAGGTCGTCCTCGTCCCCGTCCAGGTCCAGCACCTCGGCCGGCAGCAGGGCGGAGGGGCTGTCCCCGTCGCCGCCCCCCGCCGGGAGGCCCGGGGAGCGCTCGGGAGCCGCGGGGAGCTCGCCCTCCATCCCGACAGTGCGCGCCCGCCGCCCGCCGCCGCCCTCCAGGCCCCCGCGCGCGCCCATTGGCTCCCGCGCAGCCCGGCCTCCCGGCCCGCTCCAGCCCCTCGGCCGCCGCGCAGACGCGGAACTGCCGCCCGGCTCGTCCCACCTGGCCCGGGGCCCGCGGAGGCGCAGACTCCGCTCGGGCGCGGGGAGGGACGCTGCCCTCCGAAGGCCGGGGCGGGTGCCCTGGCAGCGTCCCGGCACCGACGCGGCTTCCCGCGGCCCAGCGAGGGTCCCTGCGCGCGCGCGCCTGGGTGCTCCCGGCGTGGCCACCCGTCAGCTCGGCGGATCCGCGGCGGGGCTGGAAGGCGGCCGACCTGTCTGTCCCGCCCAGAGAAAAAGCCGATACTGTATTTCCTGTGTTTTAATGGTGGCCTTTCTCCTTGGTGTGGTTTTCGACTCTTTTACTAAGGCCGATGCAGAAAAACTAAAAGACGTGAAAAGCTCTTCTGTTTCGGAATTGATTTCTGACCCGGTGACCGGATCGTGTGGTCATTTCACTGTCAAGACAGGGAAGTTGGATTGAAAGGCTATTTTCAGCCACTTAACAAACGCAGTTTTACTCCGGGAAGGCTTCCTGGAGTTCTTGAGCAAGAATCAGGGAGCAGGCCCGGGCACTGCCACCAAGAAATTGCCTTTGGTCTCTGCCATTGCAAACCTGTGATTAGTTGTTCGCTGCTTTTTTTTTTTAATGTTTGCAAAACCCTAAGTTCCAAAAATAGTGGGAAAATTGACTGCAAATGGACATATTTGGGAACTGTCTTCAGGCTTTGCTTCCCTAAACCCAGCGCTTTTCTCCCGGCGGCCCCGGAGAGAACGGGGGGTTTGCACAGAGCCAGGCCGGAGGCCCATTCACATTGAATTCTCAAACCGTCCCTGGCAAAAGATGGAGCCCACTGTTTGAAAAGGCTTCGCTTTAAACAAAGGCAAAGGTAGATGTAAGATCATCGGGAAACACAGAATTGCCCTATCTCTGATTGGAGGGCAGACCTTAAATAATACATGCCCTCTTAACCGTTCAAAGGTGCCTCTCCTTGGTTTCCGTTCCTATCCACGCCTCTTCAGCCAGAGTGGTCTCAGGCCCGCGGATGTGCGGTGTCTTTCCTGTGCTTTGCAGTCCCTGTTCCCCAAGTGACACCCCCTGCCCATCCTTCGGGAATTAACGACAGTCCCATCTCTTTCAGGAAGACTTTACAAGTGACACAGTCTGCCATTGGGTCAGCATTTGATTTTATTCCACCGTATAGATTGTGTTTATTCCATGTAAACGCCTTTCTTTGGCAAAGTATAATATTTTAAGGTTAGGGATCACATTATTTATTAATAAACCGCGGTTTCTGATCTAGTCCCTTAGAAAGCCTCCTGCTGAGGCCTATAAGGAATACAAGATATTATTATGAGTATTTTTCTTCTCTCTAAGCTCATTCTGGCTCCTGAGGAAGTTCACGGTTTTCTCCCCGTGATTTTAACTAGGAAATCCTTGGGGATCCTGAGACTCACAGCGTGGCCAGAGAGCACGGAGCCGGCTGGGAAAACCGGCAGGACAAACCGGGCTGCACCGTAGGCTTGATGGGGCACCCACCGCGCTCCCGTGGGCGAGCACCGGCCGCCACGAACTCATGCACGGGATCGGGTGGGATCAGCAAGAGCAGCGTTTACGCAGAAATCTACACCACTGAACATTAATGATGGAATTGAATGAAGATCCTGATCAATTACTTCCGCAGCAACCTTAACAAACAGCAATAGAAAAAGAGGAACAAATAAAAACCCAAATAAATTCGAAGAAATAATAAAGGTCACAGTGAAAATCAGTGAAATATCAACAAGAAATGCGTATTATTTGAGATCGATAAGACTGATAAACCTCTATTCAGATCAGTCAAGAAAAAATTAGAGAAGGTACAACTTATCAGTGTCAGGAAGAAGAAAAATGTAATTACAATCTCTCCAGATACCAAAAGGGTGAGGAAAGTTTATGAAAGCCTATGTTATTTAAATCAACAAGTTATAGGAGATCTGATGGGTAACCTTATAAGAACAGGAAAACAAGGAGATACACTCTGAAGGAATAATTAGAAAGAAATGTGCTCTCCAGATATTTTAGAGCATGTCCAGTCGCTTAAATTTATTTGGTGTTTTCTTAGGATTAGACTGCAGTTTGGCAAAGAATGCCACAAAGATGAAATGTTTCCATACCCCGTGGATTCCTGCGTAATCAAATCTTCCCCCGTGTCTGTCCCAGGGAGTCACTGATCTGTCTCCTCTCTTTATAGTTTTGTTTCTCACGGACAGTCATGTATGAGCAAAATCACACAACATGTAGACTACTTGGCTGGCTCCTTTCGCTTAGCAAAATGCACGCAAGCTTTCCCCACGCGGTTATGTCCATCAGTTCATCACTTTTGATGGCTGAGGAATAGCCCAGAGCACGAGAGCGGTTCAATATTTTTAACTCACTCATCGAAGGACAACCGGATTGTTTTTGTTTCCTGGGAACTGTCAATACAGCTCCAAACGTTCTTACACATGCTTGTGCGCGAACAAAAGATATCAACTCACTTGGATCAAAACTTAGCGACAGGGTTGCTGGGTTTGCCTTGTAAGTGTCTGTTTAACTTGATAAGAAACTGTCAAGTCATTCTTAATTTTGGTTAGGCCCAATACATTATATTTTTTATGGACTGTGTTCTTAGCATCATAGCTAAAAGCTCTTTGCAAAGCCCAAGATCATACATGCTTTTAAAGAAATTTTATAGTTTCCATTTTACAGTGACACCTGCCATTCCACGTGAGTTCATGTGGGGGTCAGGTGCCAGCTGTGGCGGACACTTAGGCCGGACACTCTGTCCTGTATCCGGGCATCTTAACCACCGTTGAAAAGGCCGGGCCTTTTCCATCACATTGGCTTTGTATCTCTGTCAAAAATGAGCTGATTGATTGTGTGGGTTTATTTTGGGGCTCTTTATTCTGTCCCACTGATCGGTGTGTCTACTTTATTTTCTCAAATAGCACATGTTCTTCCTTTTTCTGCATCGCTGTGCTTTTATGTAATCTTGGAATTTCTGTGTGTCTTCTAGTTTAATTTTTTTTCAGAATTGTTTTGACTCTTCTATTCCGTTGTCTTTCTGTTGATAGTTTAGAAGCAACTTGTAAATATTTTTCGGAAAGCCTTGGGATTCTGATCAGAATTGCGTCAGTTCCATGGACTACATTGAGGAGGATTTACATCTTAGCAGCACTGCATCACAAGTCCATAATCACAGGATACTGTTCCGTTTTTTAAGATCTTGCTTGACTACTTTCATCAGTGTTTTTTTTCAGTTTTAAACATGCAGATTCTTCATGAATTTTGTTAGCTTTATTCACAATGATTTTATATTTTGGGGTGCTATCATAAATACATAAAATAGAGGGGTATTTTTAAATTTTCAAATTTCTGTATCTCCTTGCTGGTAATAAAGGATGTGAGTGACTTCTGTATATCAATCAGGAGGCTGAGACAAGCCTAAAAATGCTAATTAGTCCTAGAAACTGTTATGGAGACATTTTGGGTTTTCCTGGGTACATAATCATACATTTGGACATTAGAATTATTTGAGACAGTACTGTGCCTCCCAGATAATTTAGATTTGGAAGTGAGAAGATTGCCCCCTTAAAAAAATAAAAGAAGCAAAGTGCATGAGATTATTTATTGCATTAAATTTGCCAAAATACCTTAAGATGTGTTCATGGTGGAGGAAATAGAACAGGCTCTCAAAATTCTAATCATAATAAAACTATCGCCTAACTGACGTTTTGAAACCCATCTAGAGAAAATGTTACTAGCTACGGAGTTCAGAAAAGATAAGACAAAGGGGCATGGCATTGGCATTTATGAATTAGCCATAAAACCAGCAGCACATTTCAGGGCAGATGGGCATCTCATCTGAAGGAAAATGAGCGAGGTTCCTCCTGTGGACGGGAGTGACTCATTGTGTCCAACGTGGCCTGGATGCAGCTGTCCCCAGTGGCGTGACTTCAGCAGCCCCATCTGTGTGTTTACCTAGGTGATTCTGGGCCTCTTCTTGGTGCTACTTTTTGAAGAGCTCAAAACAACAGGATCGACAAGCCGGGCGTCCGCCACTGCCTGGAAGTCTGCCATCAGTGGGACGTGAGGTGCCAAAGTCCCTGTGTCCTGATAGTCCATAACTAACTGCCATTTTGCTGTCTTCCAAATGCAGCCCTCTGTATCAGCGGAATGGTCCAGGGCCCTGTTTATTGGAAAGCAATCCAAGCAAGAGTGATTTAGAAAGAAGAGCTCAAGGAAAGATAAGCAACGTCCAGGAGAAAAACAAAGGTGACTTATAAGACTGACCCAAATCAGAAATCAAATGGATGTTAGGATTCAAGCTAATATTTGTTAGTTGCTTAGAAAAGAGATTCCCCTTCCGGAAGACAACAATGTTCGAAAGGCTGCAAATTAGTGCAATGTCGCTGAGCTGTGAGACAGGGATATGGAAAAAGGAGCAAAGAACTGAAAGCCCTAAATCGCAGGATTTTTCTGAGTAGAAATCACAGGCTTTTTGCCTCCCGTCGAAACAGCCGCACCTACCCAGGGCTTCCCTTTGCACCCCTTAGCCTGTCTAATTGTTTCCTACAATGAAAACATCAGAGTTGCTTCCAGTTTTTTTAAACTTACATGCAAAAGATATCATTGGTGTTGGTAATAGTTCCTTTTCACGTTTCATGAGCAAATAAACTGGGCAGAGGTCCCATCAGATCCCACACCCGGGGACTTCCCGTGCACAATAATTCCCTCACACGACCCAGCCTCCGTGACTCCACTTTCTGAACACAGTTAGCACTTGCGTTCCGTTTGGTGTTTATTTCCTGTGTCATTCACAGGGTAGCAGGATGGAAGCATGTGGAAGAGTCCCCTCTACTCTATCATGAAGGATAGATCTGTTGATATACGGTGAGCTGAGGAGGGAAATGAACACATTTAACTGACGGCACCTACATCATTTTCATCAGTAATTCTCTGGTTCCACAGTCAGGATATTTTGATTGAGCCTCAGAAGAATAGGACTTTCCATTTTTTAGCTTACTACACAATGAACCCAGCTGGGGATCCAAAGTAAAGCTTGCTGTTCGTACGTGGCTCCGCTCGCTGTGGGTTTCAAACAGAAACACCGAACGCTGGTGGGGAATGGGGAACTGTCACTGACTTGGAGCTGAATTATCAAACACGCCTCAGAGATGCTAGAGAAACCTCTGGCAGTTTCTATTACGTCAAAATTGGCAAGACTCTGAAACCTCTCCAAAGCCCTTCAAACCCCCCCCCCAAAACATAAAATCAGTGCCAATCAAGGTTAAAAACTCAATTCAATTTGCATTGTTAGTGAAACTAAGTTCATTTATTTTCTCACTTAGTCTTTAGCATATAAAGGAAAAAATATGTTAGTAAACAATATGTATATCCTCTCCGACTTGGGCAATTCTGCCAGAGATATGATTATGCAGCCTGTTTCTATGATTACCATTTTTATGATATTTTGATTCCATAAATCCTTTGTCAATCAATACTTAGAGGGTTTTGGTTTTTTTTTTGCATCAAGTCTGAAAGTGTGCTGACAAATCTTAAGCCTAAAATATTTACCAGGTGAAATGCTACCAAGTCCTTAATTTTTTTTTTTTGTCAAGATCTAAAAACATTTGCTATGACACCCTAGAGCTGGAAGTATTGATTTTTTTAATGGGTACACTTTTCTCAAATGGAGTCCATCACTTAAATCCAACATCCGCTTCTTTGTTGAAGGAGCAGTTTCTTGTTTCCAAGTAATTACTGTTCTCCTTTTTGCCACTGATAATGCTGTAATATTTAAGAATCTATATATTCTCCCAAGGAAAGTTAAAGTTGGTCCTCTATGCCGGGAAGCAAAGAGGAGATTGGATGTTAATAATTGATAAGTTGTTATGTTATTACACAGAACTTTAAAACATAGAATTTTAAAGCAGAATTGTGAGCTTTATTCTGCATAATAAACATACTTTACATCTGGATATCTCCCCGGATGGGGTGGATAGGTCTACTTTTTTTTTTTCCCTTTGTACAGATCCTCTCAAGAAGTTGGGGACTGACTGCAGAGGCTGCCAGAGATTATGATGCTCTATTCCATCTTTATGAAAAAGAATGAATGCATTCTGAATGTGAGGAAGTTGAATCCTTTCAGCCCAAGTTTCAATCACTCAGATGGCTGATCACCTAAGCACTAGGCATAGCCCAGTAATCTAAGCTACATGGTGGAGAAGGTGATAGAGAGGGTCTTCTTTTCTGGAGAAGGTGATAGAGAGGGTCTTCTCTTCTGGAGAAGGTGATAGAGAGGGTCTTCTTTTCTGGAGAAGGTGATAGAGAGGGTCTTCTCTTCTGGAGAAGGTGATAGAGAGGGTCTTCTTTTCTGGAGAAGGTAATAGAGAGGGTCTTCTTTTCTGGATTTGCCAAAACTCTCTTGTCTTGGGCCAGGCGGGGTCGAGACATGTCTGTTCTCTCTCAGTTCTTTCTAGCTCCCTGGACAAGGCACCCCTTGGTCCATTTTGACCCCTACTCCCTTCCCTACCACAGCCTTGCTCATAGAGCTGGGCTACTGGCCAACACTCACTCATTCGAACAGAGCTAGCTGATACTTGATGAATTCAAGGACAGCTCGCTTTGGCTCTGCACAGCAGGGGGAGGGCAGGCCAACCAGAGGAAGCAGAGACTGGGCTCACGGTGGACAGGACAAGAGCTTAGGGGGGCTGAGATGTGGCTGCGGGGGGCTCTGTAAGAGGCCAGGGGGCAGGTGGGAGGTGACCAGCCAAGGCAGAAGGAAGGGGAGCCGTTAGGTGCCTTACCTGCTGCCTGTATGGAGTTTGGACTCGATTCTGAAGCTGGAGAAACACTGGGTGACACCAAGCAGGAGAGGAACATAGGAACCATTGTTTTGTCTTGTTTTGTGAACATTCACTCAGGAAGTCTATGGAGAGAAGCTTAAAGCGGGAGAGACCGGAGGCCATGTGAGTGTTTAGGAAGCTCCTGACCAACCTACTCAGACACCTGAATGCTCGATAAAGGGAGTAACTGTGGATTGATGTGAAGATGGACTGGGAAGACGGGGAGAGGGAAGAATAGGGACCATTTATTGCCTGATTAGACACAGGGATATAGGAAAAAGTTGGTGTCCAAAGTGGCTGCAGAATCTGATTTGAGTAATGGAGTGGAATTTTAAATCTATTATTCATCTTCTATACCAACACACAATTTTTCAGAAGAGTTCAAGGTGACCACAAAGAATTATACCTAAGATGTTATTATAGTGAGAATTATAAAAATTCAAGGGAATTCTTATAAAGGTAAGTAGAACATCAATGTTATACATTTAGAAAAATATTTTTCAACTTTACAAACTGATTAGCTTTCCAACTTTCAGCTTCAGCGCATTTTAAGAATCCAGGTCTTCATCTCTGATCTTTGACATCATGTGAAACTCGAGCCATATATTATTTTCTTCTAATGTAGAGCACTCGTGCTTGATTTTATTTTAACTTCCCTATCACAATTTATCCTAAGTTCTTAAACAGCATCAAAGGCACTTATCAATTGGATTTCTATCAACTTTAAATCTGTGTCCTTTCAATGGTAAGGATTTTTAAAAATCATAAATGTCAGTTCAGATGATTAATGCTTTCAAAACTGAACTTATTGTTGCATAAAAAAAACAACGAATCCTTAAATCGTATGTTTGACAAACATGATGGGCCCTGGAGCCCATTCCAGTGTACTACTCTCCCTGTCTATGCCCAAATTCCCATATCACAAGACGGAGGGGGAAACAGGTATTTAAATTCCTGCTGTCCATCTCCAGAGTTTACAGATGAAGAAACAGACGCTTAGAGACATTATGTGGCTTCTCCAAGGTCACAGCATGATGGCACCATGTTAAGGGCTTGTTATCCTTGAAATGTTCCGAGAATCCTAAGGTTGATTCATGGCCATTCTGTTCTTCCTCTTTCTGCGTGAGAAAAGCACAGTCACTTAGGACATCGGGTGACTCCTTTTTTCTAAATTATTTTAATGTTTTAAAAACGATTGAATTTGCTTTCAGTGAGACCAGTTGATTCCCCAAACGTTCAAAGCAGCAGTCATTCACAGCGATGACAAATAGTGACTGAACACTCATCAGTGAGCTCTTTGGTCCTGGAGACACTAGGCTTTACTCTGACCTTAACACTTTATTCGAAAACAAGAACAAAACTACGTTACTAAGTCCTATGAAGGGAAGTGTGGGGGAAGGCCTTTGCTATAAACCAGCCAACTGACTGACTGACTGACCAACCAACGCTTCCTAGAATTTCCACCTCTGTGTTTGCTACCCATTCCTGCATTTTAAGTTCCCGATATCTTTAGTTGTAAATACAAGTAATCAGGGGCAAGTACAACGTAGAGACAAACTCAGATCCAATCATCCCGCTGGAGCTGGGCCTAGAAACACGTGGGCTACCAAGATCGAGAACAGGTGGTGGGAATGGAAGTGGACACCTCAGAACACCCAGGGGCCAAAGTCATCAGAGAAAACTAGAAGCACTTGAGATGGCGGGTGTGGGGTGGGGGCAGAGAGGAGCTCATCAGTGATAATCGGGAGGACCTCTGCAAGTAGATTCCTGCAAGGTTCAGGAGTCAGGGCACGTGAGAGAAGAGACTGGGGCCAAGGTTCCAGGCAGGGCTGTCCATGGAAGCGTGAGGGGCTTTCAGATCACGTTGAGAAAAAGTGCAGGTGAGGCCACTGTTCGTATCCAATAGAAGGTTCGTATAGGCTCACTGCCAATTAAAAAAAAATTAAGTAAATAAATGTCAGTCATTCCTGGGCTTTGGACAGCCCAGAGCCTTCTGGTGAGAGCAAGGGAAAGAATCAAACTCAATAAAGAAGAGAAGAGAACCCATTAGAAGCTAGTAGTCCCTGTTTTATGTCGGATGGGGTAGTTGGCTTTCCTCCTACTTAAGATGTATTGTTCTATTATTTTTTATTGATTTGTTTTGAGAGAGAGAGAGAAACATCAGTTTGTAGTTCCACTTATTTGTGCATTCATTATTTGCTTCTTGTATGTGCCCCAACCGGAGATCGAACCCCCAACCTTGGCATAAGGGGATGATGCTCTAACCAACTGAGCTACCTGGCCAGGGCCTGGGTTGCTCCATTATTATCAGTCAGTATTTGTGTGGCCGCCTCTGTCTATCCTCCCACCAGAGCGTGATGTTCTCAGACACAGTTTATGTGGCCCAGTGTCACGGCCTCGAGAGTATTTATATCCGCGGGCACACTGATAGAAGACAGTGCCGCAGACTTCAAAGAGCTCTCCTTCCCCTTTAACAGTTAAGATGTTCGACAAAATAGGTTAGGATTTGTCGGAGTGTCAAGATAACCTCCTATTCGGTATTATAACATAAAAAACACTTGGTTTGATATTTGTCATTTGCTGTCTTAATTTTTGCACCTCTGAAAAGATTTCTTTTTTAACACATGAAAAATCATCTTTTCCCTGAAACACTTTCAAGGGTGAGCAGAAAAAAAGTAGCATGATTTATATTCTTCCGTGAGCTTTCCTCAGGTTTTGTGGAGTGGTAACGTTGGATGTCTGATTAATTCTGCCCCTTGGGATTGTATCCTTTAATCCACGTGGGTTATCATTTCTACTTTGCGGGTTTAGACACGCACCCTACGTGGTGTTCCTGGAGTCAGATGTGTGCTTGCAGCCTGGGAACGTGAACCAGCTCACCTGGTCCTTCTTTACGAGATTGATGATTCTCCATGCACGGCTGCATCGCTACTGATACAGGAACAGAGTCTTTGACATTTGTAAAGTTGGCAGTAAAGGTGACATCACGACGTCTGATTAGGGCTTTACGGCGTGTGTAAGTGAACAGGTGAGCCAGATGATGGTACAATGTTGAAGAATGGAGTTCTATCATTTCCGCCTAGGGTTTGATTTTTAACCTGCACTATTTTAAGTTATGAAAGGTTAGCTTTTTTAATGGAAAAACTAAGTATGAAAACATTTTTGTTTCTTTCCCACAAATTCACCATGTGAAGAGTACCATTTAATAGTGGAACAAATGACAATTTTTCTGATAGAGAAGAGTGAACATAGAAACCCTGGACAACTGTGTAATGTCACTAACTCGTAAGAAGAGTGTCCATGGAGTCGTGTGTGATTTGCCACAAAGCAAGCGAGTCTCCTGGTGGAGGCGGCAGGCCTGGGAGGGGATCCAATATTGCTGAGGGTGATCAATACCCAGCCTTAGCAAACAGTTACATATACGCATGAGAGTTTTTTTAAAAATGGGTCTGAAATCAGAGAAGGCAAGTTTTTACCAAGGTCACTAAACAGAATAATTAAAAGACAGCTTTTATTTTAAGCCCTCATGGCATTTTGCCAGGTGAGATTTTTGCCTCCGCTCCCCTTCAGATGAGTAATTCAGATTACCCACACATCACGTAGCCTTGGAATAATGAATGTGACTTCAGTAACAGGAGACCAACAACAGACAAGAGAGGGGAGCACTCAGAACTGTGTGCACTAAGGCACACGGTGGACTCTCGGTGCTTGTGTGTGTGTGCACACCCATGAATGGAGGAATAAACGTTGGGGGAAAGGGAAGGGACAGGGTCGTGGACAGGAAACAGCCATGAGGATGGTGAAAGGCATGTTTTGCAGATAAGAGGGGAACATGGGCCCCATATTGGCTCAGTAGCTATTGGCATTTGGCAGCGCCCTTAAAAGTCAGGGGAGCCCTTACAGGATTGGGGAGCCCCCATGTGAAGGGGATTTAGAGGCTCATACAGGAGTCTCCACTTGTGGACAACCTCCCATTGCTCTCAGGAGATTTCTGCAGTGTCAGAGTGACCAGATTCTCCAGGGGAGAGACTGCTCGTAATTCTCATGTGCATGGCCTTTGAACAGACTGGGGTTCAAACCTGGGCTCTGTTACTACACAGCTGTGTGATTTACCTCCAGCAAATGGCTCCACCATTCAGAGCTCAAAGGGGAGACTAAATTTCAAGTGTAAGAACCATGATATGTATGTAGTAGGCACTCAATAAATGTGTACTTAAAACAAGCAGTTTACATATAAACATTTTTGAAAATAGGATTTCTATATCCTATAGGTAGAACTCTCCCTTACATATGCTGATTTTATTTTCGGTCAGGCTGTTCTGGGCTATTTTCTAAACTGCTGAAAATATCTTCCAACTTCTGCTGACCGTCTATGCAATTAACCTATGTCATTCTTTGCGGGTCTTGCAATCAGGTAAGTCTGTGGTTATCTGCTGAAATAAAAAATATTAGTGTAAAAGAAAATCTCTTCCTATTGCTGATTAGACTATTTTGATCATAGAGATGTACTTATGGTGGATTATTTCACAAAGAGGAATTACCTATCCATACTAGAAAGCTCGGCTCATGCAGCTAAGCACCCAGCCTCAATAAAGGCTGGGTGATGGATTCTTATTTTGGCTCTCCCCAACTTCCTGCTTCCTCTTCCTTATTCCTCGTTCTTTATCCTAGAGGCTAGTATTCCATAATAAAATAATGGGCCACAAGATCTCTGCCTCAAGCTAGGACAACACCCAAGTGGAAATGTCCGGTAAGCAACTGGAGAAACAAGTACAGGGTTTAGGAAAGAGATCAGAACAGAGAGACTTTGGAGTTAGTTGTTAGCATGTCAATAAAACGGGCAGCCTGCAGACTGACTCAGAAGCGCAAGAGAATGCGTGTCGCTGAAGAAGGTGGACAGAGACCAGGAGGTGGGACACTCTATCATCCAAAGTTTACAAGATGAAGAACAGCAGCAGAGGAAGCTGAGAGGGAACAGTTGGTGAGGTAAGAGGAAACAAGGAGAATGTGGGGCCTCTTAAAGTCCCAAAGAGCATCCTTCAGGAGAGCAGGAAGGACGGTGCTGGTCGATGCTGAGGGACGGCGTGGGATGAAGACAGGGTTTTGACCATTTTGTTTGTCCACGTGGTGACTGCTGTGTTCGTGGGGAGAGATTTTTGCTGGGCTCAGGGGCCAAATTCAGACGGATGAGTTCAAGACAGGATGAGAGGGTTGGAAGCAGTTTCAAGGAGTACAGATAGCTCTTCCGAAGCATTTTTCTCTTGGTGTTTATTCCGCTGATGATCATAAGCTGTTTAAATGCATTAAATGTCATCTACCTATTGAAAATGCCTGAATACATATATCCAGCCCAGACCTCTCACCTTATCTACAAAATTATACGTCCAAATACTTTCTCGACATCTCAACTTGAATTTCTAATAGATAACATAAATGTAAAATATCTAAAACAGACTCATGATCTCTCCAACCTCTCCCCAAAATCCTTATTCTCCTTTTGTCTTCCAATAGCTCAGTTAGTAGGCATTTCATTCATTCTGGTTGTATGTCCCCAAATCTTAGAGTCTCTCTCTTTACACCTATACCGTTACATTTGTTAGTAAACTCACATTTCCATCCTGGCTGTTTCTCCGAGTCTGGGAACAGTCTGGTTTTGGGGGCTTTTGCCTTGGCTGTTCCTGCTGTCTGGAATACTCTTGCACCAGGTAACCAAAAGGATCATTTCCTGACTGTGATCAGTCTTCACCCAAATGTGACCTTGTCGTTGAGGTCATTGTAACCCAACCCTGGCTCTCTCGGTTTCTCTCTTTCTTTCTTTTTTTTCCCTATGGTACTTAACACTTTCTAACATGCTTATAAGTTATTTATTATGTTGACTGCTTTGAGGGGAATGCAAGTTCTTTTGACAGAGATTTTTATGTGATTTATTCTTTGTGGTGTTTTCAATACCTACAATACTGCCTAACATATAGTAAGTCCTCAAAATATATTTGCTAAATGAGTGAAAATTATTACGGATACACCCACATATATACATATGTGTATATGTATATGCATTTGTCAGGCAGAAAATGTCAGTAAGATTTTTTAAACAAGCTTGGTACTACCCACATTGGAATCAAACTCCCTTGATCCACCAGCTTGCTCTAAAACTAATGTAATCTCTGCATCGAGGATGTACAATTTTTGATGTCAACGTTCAAAGGTGCTTGCAAGTTCCGTTCCAGCCTGTGAGAATGCTCTCGCTCATGTGGAGGGCCCAAGATAAGGCAGCAGCGGGGAGAGGATGAAAAGGGAGGTGTAACACGGGGGTATTTTGGGACATTTGCTAACAGAACACGGAAGTGGGGTGTGTGGATCTGAATTTCTTATTAAGAGCCAAGTTGAGCACTGCGGCCTTTTTCCAAAGCTCCTTCCTCTTTCCTTAGGATGACTGATGTGAACCTTCTGTTTTATTGAAGCTTATGGTGATAAGAATATTGGGTGCAGATTAATCTAACATCTCTTTTTTTCTTCAAATCCAATGAAAGCATTTTATCACTTAGGAGAAATCCATTTTACATTCAGATGAAAAAATAGAGAGCAGAAAAGTAAGTAAGCTTCTCACCCCAGGCATTCTAAACTGGGTTTCAACCTACTGCCGTTAAAGAACACGTTCTCCCATTTTCTAAACAAAATATGTTATTTCCAAAGACATCCTTTATTCCTCCATAGAGATGTTCGGAAACTCAGCAGAGAAAAACAGTTTGTTAGCACAGGACTTAAAAGCAAAACAACAAAAAAGTCCCTAACACAATGTCAGAAGACAGCCTGAGAGAGCGTGCCACTCCGGATTTTCAGCTTTGGTGACAGAGTGACAAAAGATGACTTTACAAGCTAAGAAATCATTCTTAAAAAAAAAAAAAATTGTGTTGTTTTCAGACATGGAGGATATTTTTTGAAATGTTAGGTGAAAAACAGTATAAAACTGCAGGTGGATGATTGGCAAAGACAACCCAGAACTTGAGATCAATGACCTTTACGGTTGTACTAGAATAAACACGGGAAGGAAAACAAGCCTTCATCAGGCTCCTTCGGCCCCACGGAGAGGCAGAAGGCACAGCTGGCAAAGGCTGGGCCTCCTTTCCTTGTGGCGCCTCGAAGGACGACTTCACATTTGCTTCACAGGACAGGCTGATCTGCATTTCCTAGCATTTCTCTTTCTTCCTTGGCTTTCCCCAGAGTGTTCTGTTGGGGGCATTTTTCCTTATATTTTAATTTGTTCTCAGAAATGTGAGCTCATTTTTTCTAGTCGAAGGAATGGCACTCTGCTCACATGACAGTGGAAACTGAAGCTTTCAATCACGAATCTGAGTTACTGAGTTGCTGCCGTACCCAAATTTGTTGAATGGCCATATCCCTCAACATTTTAGTCCCTATTCCTGTTTTACTATTTCTCCTGCTGATTCTTTTTTCTTACTTCTTTCTTCAGTTGTTTCTCTGTAATTTCATCAAATATTTTTATTTGTCTTTTGGGGAATATGGATTTGACATTTAATAAGCCTAAATACCTGTAACATTTATAAAATTGAAATCTATCATGGGAGAATGAATGGCTTAATTTAAAATGCCATTACTTTATATTTATATAAGGATCTTATCATTCAAAAGGATGACCTTATTATACAGTACTTGTATAAATAATTCTGTGTCAAATAGAGTGAGAATATTTTATATGTTCATTTAATGGTGAGAATCATTTCTAGGTCTTGGCTATAGCATATGGAAGTTATTTCTATATTATGTAAATATTTGCTCCAGTAATTTCTACAGTGAATCCAGTCCCAGGCAAAATGAAGTACAATTTACCCTGTCTCTCCAACCAAATGCAAATACCAACCCTGAACAGAAGGCACAGATAAACAGCCACCTGAGGACTGAGAATAAATGAAGACAAATACACATGGGAAGGAGTCGAGAATCTGAGGTACCACCATACCAGAGGTAAGTGTCCCGCCCCTGTTACCACCTGCCTGAGGCCACCCGAAAACCTGGCAGTGCCACCTGACAGGGACAGGGAGGCTGGAAAGACTTGCAGCATCCAGGAAGAACAGGGATCAGTCCTCTGCTTTCTCTTCTGCCACAGCCCCCAGGCAATAGCTCAGTGGTACAGAGGCCAGGCACACACCTCAAACCTAGAAGGCAAGGGACCTCTTCTGTGACTGAAAGAGCCCTGGGTCATGAATATTGAGGGGTGTGGCTCCTTTTGGTCCACTTTTCTAAACTAACTCGGTCCCCATTGGTCCACATCATGTGGATCTTCTCATCAGCCACCGGAGACCTGTAAGGCTTCCTCTTCTCCCCACACTGGCTCACGCTGGAAGTCGAGGCCCTTGTCCTTTAAATTAGGTCAAGTCATAACTTCATCGTAATTGACGTTAAGGCCTGGGAGGAAGGCAGCTGGGATTTTTACATACTGAGCCCTCAGCTAGCAGAAAGCATGTTCCTGGAACAGACCAGGATGCAGTTCAGTGGGGATGCTGTTGCGGGGGATCCTGAGCAGCCAGAACCCCTGTAACCGCATGGAGGCTCCAGACGCCTGGGCACCATTCCAGGGGTGAGGAAGGACAGGGGAGTGTGGCTGAGGGTTGCCCCATTTCTGTGCTGGGACCACCTTTTCCTCCCCAGGGGAAAAAAGCCTTCCCTTCCAAGATGAATTCTACTTCCCTGGATCCTGGCCTGGTCCTCCTTCACTGCCTTATGGAGCACATGTTTTCTGGTCTGCTTAAGGTGAGTGCTTGGGTGACAATGACGGTAGAGCAAGGAAAGCCTTCCCACCAAGTGCACCGCACCTTTGAGTCTGCGCCTTTGCTTCCACACCAAAGGGACAAAGCCTTCCCTTGCCCAGAGCCGCCCGGCGCTCACGCCTGGGTCTTGTTCTTCCTCTCCCAGGAGGCTGAACCGCTGTGCTGAAGACAGCGCTTCCCGGTCATCTTTCTTCCTGCCCTGGAACGCCACAGGCCCTCGAGGGAGAACTGGAAAGCTTCCACGGTAAATCTGGCTCCACCCCTGAATGGACCGGGCTCCACCGGCACCTACCTGTAGTTCATGGTCACCTGTCTGTAACGCGTGGGCACAGCTGCGGCCACACTGGGGAACTCAAGGCTGCCCTTCGCAGCCCAAGCCCCTGGATGCTGGGACGCCTGCCCCGCCAACACCCCGCCCCCGCTTGTCGCCACGCCTCCACGGGGACTGAATGAAGATGCATTCTTCCCAGAGCCTGTTCTTGGACACGGAGCGAGATGTCGCCTGTGCACGCCCAGCTCTCAGAACTTAGGTGCCCTGAGGAACCCACCACAACATGGTATCACTGACGTCCTCTCTAAGCAAGAATAGACACCCAGTTATGAATAAATGAGTGAACAAATGGGAGGCAGTAAAAGCGCATGCCCATCTTGACTAATTCATATGGATATGCTTTATTCATATCAACAGGGAGTTTGCATGTGATTGCAGTGAGCATCAGTAGATTAAAAAAATAAATAAATAAAAGAAAACATCGCAGCCTCTCATATTTGTAATTTAACATTTATTTCAGCTTCTCCTTTCATTAAACAACTGTGCATGGCTTAAGGACCCAACCACAAGCTCATTCCTGGGTTAGGCACCGTGCAAAACTGAAGAAAACTAGAATATTAATGTCCTGAAGGTTGTAGGTTTTGTTCTGAACATGAAAGAAGCCGAATTCATGCAAAGGGTCATCGCATGAATTTCTGAATTTCCTATTACAATCTGTCAAACTGCTGTTCTAGACCTTTAATTAGTAATGTACGACGATTTTTCCAGTTAAAGACACTTCCAAGCTCACCGACACAAGAATCTACCACGCAGGTTATTACTATTCCTTACTTCTTCTTCTTATACTTTTAAAAAAACCGAATGGCCCACCTTATTATAGTTTTCCTGTAATGAAAATTGCCATCCCGGGTTGCAGGTTTGCCTTCTAGGTCTTTCTTTAATCGAGATTTGTATAGATGTCTCCCCTTCCCCTACTTCAAGTAGTTCTGAGTGTGTCTCCTCTGAAACACACAGCCATTTGCTTATGGTTCCTGTTCATCATCTTTGCAGAAGGGTTGCGTCCCCCCTTCCTCGGCGCTGGATGGGGTGTGCGGAGAATTCTGGCCCAACGGAATCTATTTTGGCCTTTTCATGCGGGACAGTCATACGTGGAATCAGAAGAATCAGAAGTTTGATGAGAATTGATTCCAATCAACTGAAGAATGCCTTTGAATAGGGACTCCCAGCAAAATAACAATGATGGTAGACATATAAAGACTTGGTATAGTCTTCAGAGCATGTTTTTAGGACAGTAATAGAACAGTAAGTCTACAGTTATAGAACTCTACCCCATGTGCCATCAGGAACCTTTCCTATCAGGCACAATTGCTGATGTGGCAAAAAACCTGGGCACCTGGACATTGTCATAGCTATGGTGTGCGGAGCTGATTCTGTCCCCATAGTGGAAACTTCTGGGACTGGCTGCTGGGTCTAGAAAGATGCCACATATGATTAGCAGTCTGCTCGTGAGCGTCCCTCAGACCCTGAAAGCCATGCCCAAGAAGTTCTAATGGCAATTTGGGCCAGGGTCCTGTGCCCTTCATTTCCTCAAGTCTGGGAGAACCATGGATGAGAAGGAGCCTAGGAGTAAGAGATCCAGACTTCCAGTTCAATGATAGGCTGTGGTTTTGCTAAAGGCCGGTCTGTCTGCAGGGAGGGTGGAGGTGCAGGGTGGGGAGATAGAAATGCTATTTCAGGGATGCAAAGGAAAGCAGGAACCACCCTCCACCATTCAACAGAGAGGATAAGGAGTCAGTTTTCTGAGGAACCTGGCTGCTGCCCTGCGGAAACATCTTCTAAATGTTTAATCTTCTTTGATCAGTGGGAGCCTTGGGGGGCGGGTGGGGGTGGGGAGGTTCTCCCACAGTAGGGGGAAGGCCCTGATACCACCTAAAGCAGCAGGGCTGAGGGATTTTCTATTTTATGCTAAAAGGGATGACAGGAGAAGGGGTTGGTCACGTGTGATTACTAATTCCCTCCTTGGCTATGTGCTAACAAACTGAGCTACTTTGCTATGTTCCCATCTCTGTCCACATCCAGAATGCGCAAATCTTTGTAAAATCTGGAATGTCCTTTTAGTTATAGTTCAGGAAATGGAAGTGAGGGACTGAAAGCAGAAGACTATTTGAAGTAAGGCATAAAGCCAAAGCCACAGAAAAATAATTCACGAAGCCCGAGAAGTAAGTCCTGGTGGAAAGTGAAAATTTCCTATCAGCAATGCATTGGAGAAAGATGCGGCTGTGAACCTAGGAGCTATCCACGGTGCAGTAAGCAAGCATGGGTTTCCACCAGGAAGATCAGACTTCCATCCAGTCTACCGAAATACTCAAGAA
Source organism: Macrotus californicus (assembly GCA_007922815.1). Classification (NCBI taxonomy): domain Eukaryota; kingdom Metazoa; phylum Chordata; class Mammalia; order Chiroptera; family Phyllostomidae; genus Macrotus; species Macrotus californicus. The sequence continues at coordinate 53,575 of VMDR010003765.1, forward strand.
AATGTTGTTCTCTTAAGCCCAGAAACTTAGAAATAACTGGAGTGTAGAAATCTAGGTTAAAGGCATTGCCACTATGTTATACAATTCAACTATAATTTCAGTGATCAGTCGGTAACATTGATAAATTAGCCATTCCAAACAGGTTGTTGTACTCAACGCAGTGAACGTCTTTGAACTGACAAACCCAGTTAATTCCATAGGAGAAAGGAAAATAAGGAAAAACAAAACATTTGCATTAGCATTCTTTCATGGTTATTGAAATATATCTTTTCTTTCTCATGCGTTAGCTATAAATAACTAACACCAATTCTCCACACTCAAATTGTTTTTATTATTATTAAAGTAAGCATAGCTTACAGATGGTGGTGTAGACTTAGACCCACTGGTTATTTAAAGTTTAAGAAATGCCTTCAGCTCCCTGGAAGAAATGCACTGAATATGTATACAAGAGTAATAAAATGATATTATGCCCAAGGATAAGCAGTGTTCCCGTGTTTTCAAACTGCGAGCATCCCTCGCATTTTTCAGCACAGGTTGTTTATAAATGAGGCCCCCAGCTGAGACTGAGCCACTCAGGCAGAAAGGGGGAGTGAACAGAGGATAATCACCCTGATTATCCAGGAGGCTGTTTCCATACTGATTCAGGGCGAGCTGCGTCTTCCCCGGGAGGAAACTGCACAGTCGGGAGCCCCTAGGAAGCACCATGTGGCGAATTTGCTTCTTCCAGGTACAAGCGATGCCTGGATGCCTTGGAAACCTTAACGGGTGAGGGGTTGACTCTGAGAGGGTTTTCTTCCCTTTGAGTCCACAGAGGATGCTGCCCAATTAAGTCTTGGAGGGCAGAATTTGCCCTAGAAAGGGCAGTTTAAAGGTTTAGAGTTATCAAAGCAATATAAAAGCTAGTCCCTGAGGTAGAGGAAAGAGGGGACATCTCACTGTGGCTAAGAGTTTCATTATCAGCAGAGTTATAACATTTTCCTTGGTGGCCGAATGAAGGGGGGAAAGGGTAGGAGCTACCCTTAAAATATGAAATGCATTAACCTTTTCTTATGTGGATTTATTTATAGTCAACCGACGGTCTCTTGGTCTCTTCTGGAACATGCCACGTCATCTGGCCAGTATCCCAGAGTCTCGGACACTCTAGAGGGTGGCCACACCAAGTGAGTAAGTATTACGGTTTCCTCTAGAAATATATTTTCTATGTTTAGTGGATTATATGTATTCATTGAGACAACAAAGGACTCAAATGGGCTGGAGGCAATATTGGATTTCGAACTAATTTTTTTTCATAGAGAAGGCCAAAATGGCATTTTGTTCAGCTTTATCTAATTATTTCTCCAGCTCTGTTCTACAGTCGGTGCAATTAAATGAACAAAATTGAATAATGAATTTTTGAGGACAGTTTTCTTCAAAGAATCTGATATTATTGTGGTTATTTAAACAAAATGGATATACCTTTTTTTTATGTAGTAAGAATGCTTAAAGTGTCTTTGGACCTAGTGGAAGTACAAATTATCAAGTGCATAGTCTAGCAGTCATTATTTTAGGCTGACTCATGAGGAAGTCTTCATGTTATCACATCTGTAAAGCACTTTCACTGTCTGAGACACGGCCGATCTTTGGTCCGATATTTTCATTGGTTGTCAACAGGCAGTCATGGTGCAGGGAGGGTAGAGATGTGCTCCATTTGAGGTTCCAGGGCAGGAGGCCCCGAAGAGCTGTGTCCCCTTCTCTAAGGCGGCCCTGCTTCACATCTGTCCAAGGGCACTTCAGAAAGAACAGCCCAGTCAGGAAACTGTAGCTGTAGAAATGGACGGCGGTGAGTGTGAGTGCATACGTGTGTTTTTACTAACACGATGACTGAGAAATATGTGAGACGGCTTAGGTCTACCACCTGTCACAGCCCCTTAGTGGCCTTGATGACTCAAGGACGTATCGGGGAGGCCTCGTGCAAGGGACTCTTGACCCTCCAGAAATGGTCACATCTACGGCCTGCAGGTGTCCGGATGATTAAGAGAGGCCAATTAATTTAAAGCACTGAGCACACTGCCTAGCAACGATTTTCCTCAATAAACGTTAGATGTTATTGTCACATTGTTATTGTCATCATCAGTATTGTTTTAGTTTTGTGACCAGCACTGTCAATGTCGTGGAGGGTGTAAATGACACAGAACACACGGTTTTTGCTATTTGAGAAAATGATGTGTAACACAGGAGAATACATGAATAAAATAAGCAGGAAAGGATGATATACTGATATATGTAAGACAATGTGGTATGGATAACACACACCATCGGTGGTATGTTTGGGAGTTTTATCAGAGTCAGGATCTCGTTCTCGTTTTTGTCCCTAAGCACCACTTATCAAAATATATTCGTTCATTCAACAGCATGTCCTTAAGCACCTGCGGTGGACCAGACACTTTCGTTTAGTAGTAGACAAAACTGATACAGTTCTTCTCTTCCTGGAGCTTACCCTCTAGCTCAGGCTGGAAATTACCCCCATTACCGATGGAACTCTTGACTTTCTCAATTCTGTTTCCAAATGTGCTGTTACAAAATGGCCTCAAAGGGAACTGGAAACTGGACCCAAATCTCAAGGCATTCATTCTCATTATCACTCCTTCCTTAGTTTTATCCTAGACCCTCTGAGATCTGGCACTTAAATTTCCAGAAACTTGGGGAATCATTTGAGAAGATGGCATCTCAAATTCTCCATCATCCTATTACAGCAAAGCCAAGCGGTTGAGATTCGAGATGGTAGATGATCCACTTCTTCCTTATTCTCTACCTGACCATGTGACACTCGCCCAAGTCCTCCGGCCAGTTCGGAGGATGGCTACTCTCAGCGCACAGCACACCTGGCAGGACACGGCCTCCCGGACCCTGATCCTCCCCTTTGCTCACCTGTCCACGTGGGAGAGTTGTGTATGGGGCCAGCCTGTAATGGGAATATGTGAACAGAGCTTCCTAGCAACCACAACTTAGAAATACACGGTTCTTGAGAAAAATGTGTGCTTATTCCCAGAAATTGAAATGCCATTACTTTTTGAATAATTCCAAGTGAGTGACACGTGAGAGGTAGAAAAAAGTTATATTCACCAACATTTCTTCCAGGAACACCGTATTTGTTCTGAGGAAAACGCTTCTATAAGCCTACTTGGGGCTGGGATGTCTCCAAAGCTCAGTCCTAAAGACACTCCTTGAGGTGTTGCGTATTACTCACCCAGAGACAGGGGGTGAGAACTTCTGTAGCTAGAGGAAAGAGATGAGAACAAGGAGGGTGTGTGGGGCGGGGGGAAGGTTGCTAGAGCAGATTAAACCGGCCAGGGTGTGGGATGGGAACACAGAGTACCACTGCCTAATGTGACCGGTCTTGCACCTGTATTCATGAGTACAAGTTTAAAAAATGATGAATCATATGGTGTTTTGTGGGGGGTTTTTGTTCTTTTTTTTTTTTGTGGGAGAACACGCTCTGAACAGGTAGGCTCCAACATCCAAAGAGTCTTTGTTCAAGTAGACACCACTGTGACATAACAGGTCCACAATACACGGATTGTGTGTTGAGTTTTGAAAACAGACTCTTTGGGAATGTTGGGAAAGGGGTAACATTTTTAAACTTATTCCACACTGTTAGTTAGGGGCTGCCTGGATTTGAATCGAGACTCCACTTCTTACCAATTATGGACTTCTCTGAATTTCTGTTTGTGGGATTTGAAACAGATAGCATATGTAGAGTTCATTCCCAGATACACGTTCAATAAACAATACTCATGATGATGAAGAAGAAGAGGAAGAAAGAGGAGGAGAGGGAGAAAGAGAAGAAGAAGCAGCCACTGAGCCCAGCCACGGACAGGTTGTGGGCCCTGCACTTACAACAACACACTAACACAATAATTCCGGGCGTTAGCTGAGCACAGTATTATTTCAGTATTAAGCAAGGGATTTTGTGTTGACAAACACCCATTCAAAGAAAAAGATAAAAGTGAATAGGAGTGAACAAAGATGTATGTTTCCTATTTCTTATTAGCAAACTTAATGGTAATAGAAACGAAACTCCGATTAGCAGCACCGTGATTTCCAGAAAGATGTCTTGGAGTCATTAGGATACCGAGAACAGAAGATAATGCGGAACATAAGTGACTTCTCTTAAAGTAGCTTTGTTGGAAATGAGCACTGACATGGCTTTTCTGGTAAATACTAACTTGGATCATTACCAAAAATCAAGCCATCCTAATTGATGACTCAAGGACGTATCAGGGAGGCCTCGCGCAAGGGACTCTTGACCCTCCAGAAAAGTATAAATATGGATTGTTCTCTGGACTGGCACAAATATAAAACCCTAGGATTTTTTTGGGGGGTGGGGTGGGGGTCTGTGTCTTTATAAAATCTCAAAAGAGGAAAATGTTGCTCTTTGAAAGAATACTTCCCATCAGACTCCATGCGTCAAGGAATCTACAGTTAATAATAAAGGTAAGCAAAGCAGCAGCTCACTACTTATGGTGCAGAGCTCACACCTGTGCAAAAATCTTCATTAGTTATGGAGTCTATCTAAAGAAGTAAATGCCTTCAAGTTTTCACTATCATGGTGAATGTTCAGTGCGGTCATTTGTAATGACATTAAACAAGGGCTGGGTTGTGGCAGGTTAGCGTCACCAAACATTGATCTGTTACAGAGACCCGCGAATAAGATATTCTTCCCTCCTGTATTGTTCTACTAGGTGAGACCATCTCTGAGTCATTTATTAAGGCATGATTGAGTCAAAGATGCTGTGTGTACTTCCTCTGTAACTGCTGATGTAATATATATTGTCTTTACTTCCATTCTTAGATGCATTCTTCAAGAAAGATACACTCGCCGTATTTTAGGTGTAAATAATTAGGTGTCTAACTGAGAAAATAAAGTTGCAAATTCTTTCCTTATTTTCTTGACAAATGCAGTTTCTAGTATATTCAGATTTCTACTGTATTTTTTTTTGTTTTTGCTATATTCCAGCTTTCTCCTCTATTTTTGTTTGAAAATTCTAACACAGAATTTCATGCCAAAAAAATATTTTTTTTCCCCTGAAAGCTGAAAGAAATCATTTCAAGTTTCAAGACTGTGAAAATTGACTATGCCTGACTTTTTCCAAAATGACTTGTAATGGTTTTCGCCAGGCAGATTCTAGGACCGGTGAGTTCCGGATCAAAACTCACAGATGGTACTTAGAGACGACTAGTCAGTAGGGTGTTTTTCAAGAATGTCAAGATCAAAAACTATAATTAAAGGTTATTTTGGGAAAAGCCAACATCCCCGTCAAACTCCACAGAGGGGGAAAAAAAAAAAGAAGAAGAAGGAGAAGAAGAAACGATTTTGTGACAAAGTAATTGCTGACAAAAATATTGCCACCCCACAATGCCATTTGAAAACAATTGAATTTCTGGTCTTTTCATGGAAGAGCCTTAGCTTTCAAAGTGATGGCTAGGGTTATCATGCATAATTCTGACTTCTCCTCGAGATCAGAGGTTATTTCTCAGCTGTCACCATTCCTCAGCTATCTTCCTTGTCGCCTGTGACTGTAGCCCGTCCTTGTTAGTTGATACCTTTATGCCGAACCCTCCTAACATTCCATCAGCACAGGGTCGAGGTCTCATGATGGCAAGTCCATGATGAAATTTTTTACTTCTTAACAACAGAACAACTGAAAATGTTAGGCACGGAGGCAAAAGCAGAGAAATAATGAATTGCCTAGAGTGTCATTTCCGTGAGTCACTGGTTGGTAGCAGCGCAGTGAGGACGAAGGTGGAGGAACATAGGAGTGAAAGGGGCGGGCTGCTGGTGTAAAGAAGAGGATTAATATTCATGATTAAAATCGCATGGACCAGCGCCAAGGGCTGCAACAAAGTGCCGATTGCATGACATGTCTCGGTGCCAGATAAGAAACATTTAAAATTTCGTAATAATCGCCCTGCTTCTTGTACAAAATGAAGTCCTCACTCCAAAGTCTTGCTGGCAATAAATAAATTCTATGGATACCTGTCTTGAAAAGTAATCAATTTTAATTACACATATATTTTTATGTACTGAGTGATAAGCAGTTTTTCAATCTCTTTTACGTCAACCAACCTAATGTTACATATCTACAGGTTCATCTTCCCCCCACCTAATTCTGTAAAGTCTAAGAAGCAATTCTATGACTATAGAGTGTTTAATTAACCCTTGAATTAATATTTGTCATTCAAGTTTATATTCCTTGATAATTAGGATACATTGATAATATTTTGTTGCTAGGAAAAATGGCGAAGCCTATTTCCACTATTATGTATTTATAGGTTGAAGTTTTTTGTGGCTAATGACCATGAATAACCTTAAATAGCAATGTGCAATTGTTCACATGACAGACAACTTATTGGGATAAATGAAGAATATGTGCTTCATTTGTACTAAGTATACATCTGACTTTTATGCTAACTTTTGCAGAAGACACTTTGAAAAAGCATCCCTCAGTATTTATATTCCCTGTATTTCCTTACTCCCGCTTTTCATTAGGAATCTGAAATAAAAATAGTAGGCTTTCAAACAAAGACTAGTTTGCAATCCTGGAAGAATGTTTTAAAAAACCAATTGCATGTGTACTGTTACTTGTCTGAGAATTCTTGTTCGTTTGTTTTTTAATTTTAAAAGGAGACTATGAATTCATCACAAAGCAAAACTCAAATATGAAGCTTTTTAAATATAATGCTTTGTTGGTTAGGGAAGACCTAAGATAGACTAATTTTCTCAGTAATAGACAACTAACACACACAGCCTGCGTCCAGGTCCGCCTTCGGAGCTGTGCTTTTGCTGTAACATTTGGTGTTCTGTTACTTTGTTTTGCGCAGAATGGGGGGCCTGAGTCACTGGTCAGCACACAACAAATAATAGGTCATGATGACAAGTCCCGAATCCAATTTGAAGGCAGAGGGGGAAATGGAAGCGGTCCCAAAGGCCAGTGTTCTGTGTGTTAATTCCATCCGTGGAGGAGCTGTAGTTCCAGATTTTTATGTTCATGAAATAATTCAAATGACTCTCTTCTATTTTTAACTTCTTGATGGGCCGAGGAGATTTTCACACTGAAGATGACGGCTTCCACCACGCTGAAAAGCAAGCGCTGTGCGAGGAGCCACACCAGCCCCGACCTGATGAGACACTCAGGGGTTGCCATGGCGACCCTGCTCGCTGGAACTTCTCTCTGTTGGTTTCACTCTGACATTACAGTCTAAAAAGAATCGAATGAAAAGGTGTGGTGGCTGTGAAGACAAACGCGAGGCCAAGAAGATGGAACTCTCTCATCTTTCTTTCTCCAAAAGAGAAGACGTGTCATCCTAGAAGCAGTGCCACCGAGGTAGACAGAGCGCTGGCTGAGGAGGTGTCATCCGGAGATCTCACGGAAATCCCAGGGTGGATTTCTCTGGGGCGTAGGTGGAAATTGTAATTGCAGGCCATGACCAAAAGCACAATGTGGAGAAGGGAGCTTAGAGGAATTTGAAAGATGAAGGAAGCTTAGCCCCTGAAAGAACCAATATCTGTTTTGTGGTGGTGGTATTGTTTAGCTTTATTTTAGTGGAGGTTTGATATGTTCAAACTTTACTTACATCCAGGCATCCACCTCAAATGAATGCCAGACCTGAATATCTTTGAATGAGAAGGGAGATGTAATTCATTCATTTGGTGTCATTTCTCTCTAGATAGACCTTCCTTTCAGAGATCATAAGCAACACAACGGTTTATAACAACAACCTCAATTAGAGTCCCATTGCGGGCATGTTAAGCACTTTTCCCTGAGTAATTTCACTTAACTCTTCCCAAGCACCCCTGTGAGGTAGATACTGTTATCCACTCCATTTTGCACTTGAAGGAAGGGAGACTCAGAACATGTAAGTGGGCTGCCAGGGTTAATCATCTAGCAAAGGGAGATCTGGAACCTAAGCCCTGACCCACGTCACTGAGTTATTAAACAGAACTCTGCCAAAACTGGGGGAGGGGAGGGGGTTCCTAAGAACTTACTAACAAGCAGGAAAATATGTAGTTCTGACACTGCTGTGCCAACATCCTTTTCCAAATTACAAAATGAAGCCAATCAGGTAAGAGTAGGGAGGGGATGTATCAGAGCATCTCGTGCCTTGAAAAGAATCCATTTTGCAATTTTAACTCCACAAAAACCCTTCATGGAGCTCTGAGCGTTTTTCTGCAGGCACAGATAGAGGTCTCCGACACCTGCCTGTGGCCCAGACGCATCTCCCAGTCCCTGGGACAGAAGAGTCAGCAAGCAGAAGAAGGACCTGCCGATTTAGTGGTGAGTGCGTTTTGCTCTAAGACAGAGGCTTTGAATGAGTGGCCCGAGGGCGGAAGTGGCCGCCAGACATGTTTCATTTGTCAAAACCCAATGTAATTTTGGACATTTTTATTCCATGACCACAGTTAAAAATTGAGGCATTTCACATAAAATCTGAATCTTCTCTTTTAAGAAAATCTATCTGCGACACGAAGTCATATTACCATTTGATAATAATTGGCTGGAGCTAACAGAAAATTTCCACGTCAGCGGGGGTTTTCCAGACACCCCCACCCTACTTCCCCCTCCCATACTGAGTTTCACTGGCAACTGCCACTCATGGAATGCTTGTGTTGTTATTCTGATTCCTGTTTATATTCAGGGCGACGCAGAAGTAGATTTACAGTTGCTCATATGGAAAAAAAAATACAATACTTAATATATAATAACACAAGAATAAACTCTGTGTACTGCAGGCTCACAACTGTAAACCTACTTTTGCCGCACACTGCAGGTATTTTTTTTCCTGGCCCCTATAGGCTTCTGAGGTTGTCGCTTTTCTTGTAAAGACACTAAAAAGCATCTGAGACACAGATTCGTCATTGATAAGGACAAAAAAACCATCCTTCCAGGAGCAACAGAGTGTTCCTACTTTCTCTCTGCTGGTGTGAGCGTCTGGGGATGCACTCCAATAGCTACACAAAAGATCTGGAACAGGAATGGAGGTCACCACCGCTACCGAGTTTTTCAGAGCTAGGGTGTACTGCAAAACAACTTCGGTTTCCCGCAGCCTGGAGAGGGCGTAGGTCGCTGAGAGGCCCAGGTGTGGGCGCGTGGTGTCACCACTGGCAGATGAGCAGGCACAATTTGGGTGCGAAGATTTCGGCTGGGAGTTAGATTGAGTAGAGGAAATAAAATGGGGAAGAGCTTTGGAAGGAGGGAGGCAGAACTTTCAGAGGGTGAGGTCACAGCGCCTCCCACCCCTCAGCTCTGCTTGGAGGCTCCATTGGTCCTGCCTCTCACCACCACCCCCTTCCCCAGCCACGGATCACGTGGACAGCAAGCTCTGCCTGGAATGATTTCTTCCTCTGCAACCATTCAGTTCTCCTGATTTTCCCTTCCTTGCACTGCCCTGGTCCAAGAGGCTCATTTTCCACCACACTTTTCTGTTGCTGTTTAGAGGAAGGAGCTATTCTCCTCCGGGCTGCAAATCCCTCGTGCGGACTTCACTCGGACTCACGGCATCCCGCGGAGATGATGTATTCACTCTCCTGCTGCCCTGGTGGACTGCCTGCCCGCCCTCACCTCCGCCTCCATCGTGGCGGACCAAATACTCCTTGAAGAGTTGAATTAATACATTCTCCGAAGGGAGCCAGATTAAAGTATCGCGTTAAAATTTTCTCGACCTATTTGACTGAGTAAGGAGCTGACATATCACCTCAATGGCAAGTTTACATCTATAATTACCCATTCCGTTGGTAATAACTGCAACCCTATTCTGAAGTTACATGTGTGCATACATGCATATACCCATACCTGTGTATCTATAATTAGTGGAACATGGTCTTCCTCTGGGGGTACTAAATTAGTCACTCCGGAGAGCATCTGAGTGAAAATTTAATTACATAATTAAATAAGCATTTAATTTCATTAAAAATTTTACCAACTGTCTTCCTTGTCCAGCCACCCACTAGAGTTGCCGTGTTCTTTTGCATTAAAATATTAACTAAGACAAGGAAACAACTGTGAGCCTTCTGTCTAGCACCTGGGATATGTATTTCACTTGATTGAAATATAATGAAGAAAAGTGCACACGAGTGTGCAGCTCAGCTGAACACATCTGAGTGACTAGCCCCCAGGTCGAAAAGACAACACAACCACCAGCTCCCCAGAGCCCCTTTTTCCCTCCCCTGTTCACAGTCCTCTTGCCAGGTTAAGCCCGTCCCAGACTTCTAAAAGCACAGCTTGGGTTTTGCCTGGTTGCAGTAACCGGAATGCTTACTCTGCTTAAAGTACTTCTTGCTTACATAATGCATACATTATGATCACATTAACAAACACACATCTTAACTCTGTAGTTACAGAGACATAGCCCTGACCCTCCAGAGGTTGATCTGGCACAGGAGGGAACACCTAACTGAACCACCTGTGGACACCCAGGTACACGTTGTCCGTGGTAAGCGGGCTCTGAGTGGCAGCAGAGGCATGCGAGGGGCAGCTGTCCTCAGCTTCATAGGACGTGCGGAATCCCTGCCAAGGCCACAGAAAAGGTCTGATGTTAAAGCCGGGTTCCCTTCAGGTTGGCAAAAACAAAGCTCCTTGTATCTCCATGATTGTGGTGAACTGGTCTCATAGAGAGACCTTTAAATCTTCTCTCTGATAAGAGCCTGAGGGAGGGTAAAGCACCAAGTTACCCCCCCTTCGGGTGGCTTCTCCAGGAAGAGCTGTTAATCAATGACAGGGGTCCTTGGTGGCCAGAAAGGTGTGTCCGGAGGCTGCATTTTAAAGCTACTCTGACTGAGGGATGAGAAATTGCACAAGAGAGAAGTAAGAGTTTGGCTAGGGAACACTTTTCTGTGGGTTGCAGATCACCCAGGGGTGCGCTTCCAGGTAAAAAGGCTTCTAGGTTGCAGAGACAGGCAGGGCGGGTCTGTTTTGTCTCTGAGAGGCTAGACAGCCGCTGGGGACTAGGAGTATGAACTGGTGAGTATGGTACAGTTTTTCAGAAACGCCTTCTTTCTGCTCCAAAGAAAAAACAATGCCCTCTGTCAAATGCTCTTCCTTGGGAGTAGAGTGGTCCCCGCTCTATTAAACAGTTGTCGGCCGGAGGACCTGCTGAATCCTCTCACTGCTGGGGCCCATCACCCGGAACCTCGCATTCCAGGCTGGGTCTCATTCCCACTTCCCATTCCAGGCTACTTTCTAGAGCGGGCCCTTCCTGGCCTGACTCTGATACCAGCCCAGGAAACCATTGGCTCGTATGTCCCCACCCCGTAACCCAAACAATCCCCCCCCAAAATTCTCTTCTCAAGGAACTCCAACCAGTTTTGGAGAAAAAAACATCCTCTTGTGTGGCATCACATGCACAGAGGCCATGCTCTCCTTGCACGAGGTTCAGAGAACAGCAGCGTCGGGCTGCACCTGGGCACTGAGCTCCATGTCTGACGAGCACCAGCCAGAACCACACCTGGGCTCTGAAAGACTCATGTGCCGGAGTCCCAGGGGAGGAGAGGTCGGGGGCAGGTGCACACTGTGGGCGGCAGGCCAGCCTCCCTGGGGCACAAAGAGGGAAGCTCAAGCACTCCAGTCACAGGATATGATGAGAATAACATCATGGCACAGCGCAGACTCACCCTTCTCCCCTGAGCCCTGCTTCCTCTCTGCCTTTCTGGGTAATCTGTCCTAGATTTGCTTAGCGATGCTTGCTCTCTCCCGGCCCAACTCATGTCAACACGAGATCTTAGATTCACGGGAAGGATGCATTGGAAAAAAAAAAAGTCAGTGTGGTCTCGATTATGGAAAAAATGAAACAAAAACTATACATTTATGTAGTATCAGAGAAAGGAACACACACACACACATAATATAAAGAGAAGAAATAACAAAACATAACCAGTGATTTTTCTTTCTGGACTGTTAGAGGACATCAGCGTGAATTTTGTTCCCAAGCTCATCTATAATCAGAAAGTGTTCCTGGCACTGATCCGATTGTCCAAGAAGCCTGTGACTCAAAGTGAGTCAGGAGGATTGACCGCTGTGAAGTCCCTTCGATTCCTGGGACTTCAGCGGCCGGAGCCCTATGAAGGTGTCAGGAGTGTTATTTGCCTCTTTAGAGAGCAAAGCAATAGATCGTGCAAGTTATCTCTGAGTAGTAGTTACCGCAGGGACAGCTACTGAGAGTAATTTTCCAGAGAAAGTTGACATTTTCATAGCAATCCAGTAAACTCCATTCCCCTGCAGTGAGAGATGGGCTTCTAGAGCGTGGGATTGGACTGGTTCCTGAAACTCCCATGGGAAATAAAAGAGGAGAGGACAGTGATATCACACACACCATTGACTTTGTCTTCATTGGACATCTGCCCTCTGAAGACCTTCATGAGGAATCTGTTCTCCGGGATGGATCCCAAGTTCCCTTCTTCCCTAGGCAGGGAGCTCTCTCAGCTCCTGCACTGTCCCTGCAATCAATGAGCACCGAACCCTCTCTGTGACATGTCTATTATCAGACTGAACTCTTATTTCAATCTTGCATTGCCATTTCATGCCTCACGTATGCATGCTCTAGGTCTTCAACAGAAACTGTGAGGCTTGGGAAGGTCACAGAACCCGTGTCCCAGCTCCCATCCCAGCACTGTGCCTTTCAGAGCCTCCAGTAGGTACTCAATAAATATTGATAGATCAGATAAGATCCATTTGAAAACACCCAACCTGGGCTTTGCCTCTCAGCTGCCAGTTCAATTCCATGACTTGCAAATTTAATTTTGAGTGAGTGCAAAGTACTCACTCATTCTGCAAAATGAAAAACTGGGCATATTAGAAAGAATCGATCTTCTTCTACTGACATCAAAATTCCAGATTTCCTTTCTCCCTGAAAAAAGGCCCAGATAATAATTTGCACACTTCTATGTTAATTTACAAGTACGACAACTTAATAACTCAGTATTTCAAAAAAGCATACCCTGCAAATATTTTTTTTTAAATATGGCACTTCTATTTATGACAAGTTTTATACCACAGAGAATGAGTGAGTTTTACCTGTGAATGATAAACTCCATGTAAACCTTATACCTTGAAACACCAAAGCCTCCTAATTTTGAATTAATATTCAATAAAAGTTACATGCAGAAGGCAGGTGGAATTTTTTTCTTAATTTGTTTGTATCACACAGGGAAAAGGTAAAGCAAAATCACACAGTATTCGGGCGAAGTTGGATATTCTCTACTTAATGGAAAAGATAAATAAATGGTCGAATGTGTCAAACCTTTACATGACTTCAACTTGGCAAATCCCTTTAACAAGGAAATATTTTCTTGGTGACAGGGAGGGACATTCAGGCAAGGACTCCTGCCTAACGTATCCGTACCGCCTGGTGTCGGAGTTCACGCGTCCCTCCCACGTTAGCTGATTCGCCCGGCAGCAGCGGACACGCAGCGCAAAAGGTACGTTGCGTCCAATCCAAGGGCAAGAAATGTGTCTGTTTTCTCACGATCACCTTAACATTTTCAAACCAAATGATACAAAACTATGAAAGATGCCAAAGTGGCAAAAAAAGAATATCATTTAGAAGCACTGGAATATGAAACTAGAACTAGTGACTTGAGCAAATAGAAAGGTGATACTCCTCAGTGCCTTCATGTGCCTTTCCTCCCCTTTCTCTGAAATAAAAAAGCTTTAAAACAACACCCAGCCTTTGAGTAGTTTCAAAACTCCAGGGCCAGGCTCTGGCCACTTAACTAACAAACAAATCACAGGCTAGCTGCTGTACTGTGGTCTCGAAATCGCTGTCCATTTTATTTTGCTGAAATGTGGGAGGGCCTAACTTCTGTATCTGTTTAAGCAAATGCAGTTTTGCTCCGTTGGCCAATAAAAAATTCAGGAAATCAGCAAAATTATAGCATACGTTGCTGTGCCCATTACGTATCTCCCAGGATTTGATAATTTGGAGGGAAAAAAAATTAAAGATAAGTGGCTTTGATAAAACAGAAATCGAACACTCAAAATGAATGACATGTTATGATTCTTGAGAAAATGGTGGACATTGGGAAAATTCTGTTTTCAAAAGAGGTATACTTTCTATATGCATGGAGAAGGAAGGTGCCTGGGAAATGGCAAAACTTTGGAAATAAGACAACAGAAGCCCCGTGCCGCCCCTCCCTGAGGTGTGAAGACCGGACTCCCTCTTCCTGATCGATACCACGTGGTAACGTCTACCTTTTACTGTGGTCATGTTATTGTCTTTTGTTCCTCTTTGCTCTCTTAGGACATAAAAATTATCTTAAAATGAGTTTTCTTTCTGCAGGCCTAAGAAGTTCTCACTTCCTGTACATTCTTGG
>VMDR010003766.1:0-20067 GCA_007922815.1 Macrotus californicus
ACCACCAGCTATATTTGTGGGCTTGTCCATTTCTCCCTTCAGTTCTGTCAGCTTTTGCTTAAGTGCTTTGGAGATCTTTACACTGCTTACCCCTTTAAGATTTTTCTTTATAAATCAAACCCTTTATCGTTATACGTGTCTCTCCCTTTACTGCTAGTAATATTTCTTGCTCTCAAATCTATTACATTTGCCATTAAAATAGCCACACCAGCTTTGTTTTCATTAGTATTTCCATTGTATATCTTTTCCAGACTATTATTTTAAATCTACATATTTCCTTATGTTTAAAGTGTATTTCTTGTGGTTGAGCACATAATTTCATTTTGATTTTTTACTCAGACTTCACTTTCTGCCTTTTAATTGTGGCATTTAGACCACTTATATTCAATGTAATTACCGTTATGGTTGGAGTTAGGTCCATCCTCTTGCTATTTGTCTTTTACGGACATTACAAACCTTTCCACGTATAAACATGCGTCCGCCCCATATGTTTTAAATGACACCCAGAACGTATGGTCGTGATTTTTGCTCTAAGAAGTCAGTGATCTTTTCAAGATACTAAAAAGGAGAAGGAGCTACCCTACATTTACCATATAGTTACCGTTTTCAGAGGTTTTTGTGTCTTTGTGTAGACCTGAGTTTCCATCTGGTACTATTTTCCTTCGGCTGGAAGAAGCCCCTTTAGTACGACTGGTCACGCAGTACTGGTCATTCTTACAGTGCACCCCCCGATCTCCTGTTTGTCTGAAAAAGGCACTGTTTTTTTGCCTTTATTTCTGAAAGGTATTTTCTTCACTGGTACAGACTTTGGGGTGACAGTTCTTTTTTTTTCTCCTGCACTTTAAAGATGTCTCCCTTTAATGGTTTCTGATGAGAAGTCTACAGTTATTCTGATCTTCGTATGCCGTGCTTTGGTTCCCTGCCCTGTGTTTCTGCTCTTCCTTTATCACTGATATTCAGAAATGAACTGTGGTGTGTGCCTTGCTGTGGTTTTCTTTGGTGGTCACTGTGCTTTGAGTTCTTAGATTGGTGCATTTGTCTCAACTGTGTGTTTTCAACTACCGTTCCTTTCTTGACTCACTGTCTTCACATTTTCTTTATATCCTGTGTGTATACACCACATTCTGTGTGTATTTGGCACAGCTATTTCAATGTCCTCTGTGAATTCCATTGTTTCTTCGTGAGATTCCATTGACTGACCTTTTCTCCGGAGGATGGTCACCTTCTCCTTCTTTTTTGTATATCTAGTAATTTTTGTTTGAATGCTAGGTATTTTGAGTTGGATTTTGTTGAGTGCTGAGTATTATTGTGTTTTTTAAAAAAAATGTGTCGGGCTTTGCTCCAGCAGGGACTTACAGTCCTTACAGGTCGGTTCGATTTCCTGGAGTTCATTTCTAGGTTTCTGACAGGGTGGGTCCGCAGTCACCTTGACTCTCCTGATGTCTCTCATGCAGCAATGTCTCCCCACTGTAGCTGATGGGGATGCCATTGATTCCCAGCCCTGGGTGGGCTCTGGGAATTGCTTGGTGGAGAGGTGCTAGGAAGTTGCTTTTGCCAGGCTGTGTGGAGTTGTACCTTAGGCACGCACGCATTCAATGACTCCAGGGGCTCCTCGGCACATTTCTAGACCTCTTCCTGTTCCTAGCTCCCTTTATCTAGGACAGCATCCTGTCAGTTCCAGCCACCTTGGCCTTCTTGAAGTTCGAGTTGTGTCTCCAACTCAGCAGGACTGCTGGGATGGGATCTTCGGGAGTTTTCCCTCCTTGTCGTGTGTTCCACAATTGCCTCCAAACAGCAGTTGGGTGATTGAATGGCTTACTTTGTTTCCCTTCTCTCAGGTCTCATAGTCTTGTCTAACCTGCTGTTTCATGTTTGAAAACAATGATCTATTGTATCAGTTTTCTAGTAGTTTACAGCAGAGAGGTCTGTCTGAACTCTGTTATTTGTTCATAGCCAGCTACAGAAAACACTGAGCTCCTTTGCTTAACTGAAAATTCTTACTGGACCATCGTGGCTCAGAGCCTAGATTTCTCGACTCTCTCTAATCCTTTCTGTTTCTGCTTGCAAAATGATAAGTTTCTGGTGTGAACTCGTCTTTTCTAAATGCCTTTCTCTAAGCAGCAAGGAACAATTGAGACAAATGAACATTCTGGCAGTTTCCAATGGCTTCTTTTACTGTCCGTAGGTACTTAGTCTGCCTTACAAGTTATCAGAACCAGCAGGTGAAAATATACAGCTACTGCATAGTGTGCATCTTCATCTTCCCGACTTGCAGTCTTTGTTCCCTTGCTGCCTAACCTGGCTGAGCCAGGCTTTCATTACGGAAGCTCCCTTCTTCCAGGTGCCGCTGTTTGTGCTAATACACAGTAATAATGGCATATGTAATGATGCAATCAGTGGATACATCCACCCTGGGTGGATTTGCAGCACAGTGTGGTGTTTCTTCTCTCTGACATCATTCAGACACCCAGGTACTTGGTTTGTTACCCTTAGGGACTTAGGGACCTGTCACAGTTAGATCCGGCAGGTGGAAGGCAGAGGAGCAGGCGGGAGCGCGGGTGGGAAGTGACACGGACCAAGCCTAGCCGTGTGCACATCACTGCTGCTGTCATTCCATTGGCTGCGGCTCAGCCACAGCAAGACTGCAGGCGAGACTGCACCTCTAGTGGCGGGGAAGCCTGGAACTGTAGTTAGGCTGCACGCTGAGGAAGAGGAAGAGAATGGACTCAGGTGGGCAAAAAGCAGAGAGATTTAAGTTTATACGGATTGTTTTTATGCCTTACTCTATGCCTTTATGCCTTACTGCATTTTGAAGTATAAATTCTCAGTGAAAGACCCACTCTACGCCTAAATTTTATCGTCGAAGTAGTTCTCCTTTCCTTCCCTTATCTTTTTTTTACCCTTTTTCTCCTCTCCTTTCCCCCCACAAATATTAAATCTGTCAAGCGTTTTGCTAGACTTGGGGCATACATTGACAAGCGAAATAGAGTCTCTGTTACCACAGCAACGGTAACTTTTATGTTTTTTCATTACTTAATATTTCACCTAGAATCACATGGAATAATATTACCTGAGGACTTTGAAAATGAAAACAGTGCTATTCAGAATTGTTGGAAGTAACAAGGACATAATGTTCATGGAAAACTTACAGGGGAAAAAAAAACAAACATGGAACTGTTTCTCGTTCATCTCTGATTGCTTGCAGAAATAAAATATTCCATAATCTTTGCCAAATAGAAAGCACAACATTTACTTCAACAACTCTTCCCCCCCAAATCCCACCAAAACCCCAAACAAAAAAAAAAATGCACTGACTGCAGGACGTCTGATTTCCAAAGTCTGTTTTTAATTTTGCTGTATACATGTGCACACTAAGTCTTCATCGACTTATCTTCTTCCTCGCTGTCGTTGTGTTGTGGGATGCACGGTGTTCCGGAGTACTTCTCTGGGACTGGGAATGTGGCTCCTGGCCTGGTTTTGTTCCATTTCTTAATCGGATGAAACAGCGCACCGCTTATGGGGTAGCCGCGTTCATAGGTGGGAGAGATGAGTGTTCTTCTAGGGGAATCGCAGTGCTGACAGCAAAGACCAGTCACGTGGTCGAGTGCTGTCACTTGTCTTTCCTGAGATTTGCATTTCCGTTCTTGTCCGAACCTAAGAAACATAAATATGCTTATTTTTCATTCATTATTCATTGAATGAAAAAGCATTTGTTGGTCTCCCACTCTGTTTGGCATCTATATGAATTGCTTAGACTGTGCAGATTGGGTACAGGTCTTATTCTTGAAGAGGTCGTGACCTACTGAGTGAGACAGACCAATCAGCAGACCCCTGGTGTCCTGGGAGGGCTATGACTGTCGTGTGCACAAATTACTCTGACGGCAAAGGGGTAAGAGCTCACTCTTACGAGGGGAGGGGCCCCGAAGCCCCGAAACTTATTTATAAGAAACTGTGTATTCATTCTTAGATGTTTACACTTCAGTCACCTTCCAAGTACTCTCCATTGGATGCAGTACGTCTATTGAGATATTCTCTCCACTGCTCAGAACGGTTTTTGAACTCGTCGATTTTGATGCCTTTCACTGCTTCTGCCGTTTTTTTGTTTCACCTCTTCCACGTCGGCAAAATGTTTTCCTTCGAGGACTTTTTTCATTCGGGGAAACAAAAAAAGTCACTCGGGCGAGATCAGGTGAATAGGGAGGGTGGGGCATGGGGGTCATACTGTTTCTGGTCAAAAACCTGCTGAACACTCAGCACAACGTGGGCAGGCATGCTTGGAAATCACCCATCGCAAAATGGGCAAACAGGTTGAAAGAGTTTTTAAAAAACACTCACTGAAGCCAAATGTAGCCTCTCACAACAATGCCAGCTGGTCCACTGATACAGATGGGTTCCTAGAACACTCATCTAGTGGGGTGAGGGAAACCTGTACTACAGAGGGCCCGCTCTCCAGAAGACAATTCCGGGTTTTTTTTGGGTCCCTCCTTGTACACTTGCGGGGGTCTGATTAAGGACCTGCAGGAGAGGCCTGAGAGGTATTTTGGAGGATGGCAGGACCAAGAAAAGAAAAGAAGGTGAGGCTACCTGGAGGTGAGGGGGTAGTGTCTTGACGTGAAGAGGTGACAGTGCAGGGTCACACCGAGAACCGCAGCTCACTGTGTGTCGCTGGAGCCCAGGACTAGGGCAGAGTGAGAGTAGGGGTGGGAAGCAAAGCTGGGGCGGCGGTGCCAACTTTCATTTATTGAGTGGTTTTTACGTACCAAGTACTTTACATGTGTTGGTATTTGATTGTCTTCAATGAATGGACTTTAGTTTTTGGAGCAATTTTAGGTTCACAGAAAACCGGAGTGGGAAGCACAGGGAATTCCTATCCTGTCCCCGCCTGTGTGCAGCCTCCTCAACTGTTCACACCCCCACCGGATGGGGCCTTTGTCACAGTTGATGGACAGACACGGACACATCATCATCACCCAGCGTCCTCAGTTTCCACTGGGACTCAGTCTTGGTGCACATTCGATGGGTTTTGACAAAAGCGTGATGACTTGTAGCCACCACTGAAACATCGAACAGAGCAGTGTCCCCACCCGAACTTCCTCTGTGCCCTGCTTCGCATCCTTGCCTCCGCCTGCCCCTGGCGGCCACTCGTCTTTGTCTCGGCCTCTGTACCTCTGCCTGTGCCAGAGTGTCATGTTGTCGGAATCCTGTAGTCCTTTCGGGTGGCTCCCTTCACTTAGTGATAGGCAGTTAAGGTTCTTCTGTGTCTCCTTACGGCCTGATGGCTCATTTCTTTTTAGCCTTGACAAGCAGTCCACTGCCCGCATGCGCCGCAGTGCACTATCCATTCGCCCGCTGAATGACGCCCGGGTTTCCTCCGCGGTTTGGAAATTGTAAGTCAAGCTGCTATAAGCACCTGTGTACAAGCTTCTGCGTGGGCATGTTTTCAGCTTCTTCAGGTAGATGCCAAAGAGTGCGGTCACGGGGTCACACGGGAAGGGTGCGGTTAGTTTTGTAAGGAATCGCCAACCCTCTTCCACAGTGGTGCAGCACCGCGCCCCCCACCACGGCGGTGAGAGAGGTCCCCTGCTGTTCCGCATCCTCACCAGCATTTGTCATGTTTTGGATTTGGGTGGCGCTAGCAGGTGTGCGGTAACACGTAACACCTCCCTGTTGTTCTAACTTGCTTTCCCCCGATGACGTATGATCTGGAGCATCTTCTCCTGTACACATTTGCTGTCCGTCTTCTTTGGAGAGGTGTTTGTTCCGGTCTTTTTGCCCGTTTTTAAAATCAAGTTGTTTGTCTTCTCCCCCTGCCAGAAGCAGGAGGGAGTTTTTCTCGGATGATCGCTGTGAGAACCTGGTCCAGCTGCCCACCGAGTCCAGGTTTTCCGACCCAGGCACTGTTTCCCTCAGAGTTTTCTGCTTCTGGGTGGTGAATGTCTGTATTCATCTGTCTGTCCTTCCAAATTTGGGGGGCAATGCCTTGTGACCCCACCTCTCTGATGAGGCTAAGAAGAGTGTTAATTTTCCGGTGTGTTCTGTTGCTTACTTGTGAGGGGACCGTGGCAACTTCCAGGCTCCATGCATGCTGGACCGGAAACCCGAAGTGCTGTTATTTAATTTTAAAAGATAGGTCTGTTATTTTCTCATTTCAGTGATGAGTTAGAGTGAACCTATAGCTTAGTCTTCAAACAGGAGGCCCTTTGGAGTTAAACGGGATGCTGTTACTCCTCATTCCAGGCAGGGAATGTAAACTGATGTACAGTTACCCTACTGACGTGGTTGTACCTGGTGAGGAAGCGAATGTCTTGGAGCTCATAAGAGGCACAGGTGGGACTGGAACCCAAACAGTCCGACCCTTGGGTCCGTGTCCTTAGCCTCTGTGCCATAGAGGAATTGGATTTTGGACATGCCTGGGTGTCTTTCCCAAGGTCTCCATCCGACGTCCTCAGCTCTCGTCCCTGGGGCTCTTCCTTCCCAAAGGGAAATAGAACTGAAACAGTATCACATACTATTTATTAGCTCTAAATTCATTCTATTTTTCTTTCAATCAGAGGGCAAGAATCTTATTAAATTCTTCTTTAGTTTATTTATTACTTTATATAACCCCTTCTAAACTAAATGTGGAAGTTTTTCTCCGTCCCAGAATTCTGGACTCGCAAGAGACGTCTAGGGAAAGTTTTACTTCTATAGACAAACAGGCCCAGATGATGTAAGGAACTTGCCAAATAACACAGCTAATCTAGCTAAGAATTGGGAGGCAGCAAAATACAGCGACTAAAAGTGGAACTGGGTTGCTTGGACTTCACGCCCCGCAGGCTGGGAGCCTTCGCGCAGTGCCTGTTCCCCTCCACGTCTCACTTGCCTTGTCTGTTGGGGGGAGGAAGGAACGGTACCCCCCGCAGAGAGTCACGGCCAGTCCCAGGGGAGGCGGTGCACGCGCGGGGCTCCATGATGATCGGTCTCGATTAATTTATTTTCATTGGGACTTTAGGTTTCCAGCGAAGTGCTCGTAAAATGTGCTGCCTTTGAAACCCTTCTGGCCGTGGCTTTGAGATGTGTCAGGGTAGGACCGGAGTCTGGTAGTCAGACTCGACTGCTTATTTTAAGGGCCTGTTTGTGTAACTAGACGTGAAAAAAAACGAGGCCCTCCTTCGCCACCGCTGGCACTCCGCTAAGCATGGCTTCCTCCGCCTTCTTTGCAGTAAGGGAGCCGTCCAGAAAATGCCGTTAAAATTCAACTTTCATTTTATTAGTGTTATAAAGGTACATAGCTCCAGAAAATCAGTCCGAAGGCTTTTAATGAAAACTATCAGTCCTTTACCCCATTCCTCCCAACTCTCTCGGGTACTTACTTTCTCAGGCTACCGCTGTCAACCCTTTTAGCTTTTTTGGTATTTGCTTCCATATTTTTTAAAAAAGATTTTATTTGTTTACTTTTTTTAGAGAGACGGGAAGGGAGGCAGAAAGAGAGGGAGAGACGTATCCATGTGCGAGAGATAGTGGATCTCTTGTCTCTGGCAAGCCCCTAACTGGGGACCTGGCCTGCAACCCAGGCATGTGCCCTGACTGGGAATCGAACCAGCAACCCTTCGGTTTGCTGGCTGGCACGCAGTCCATTGAGCCACACCAGCCAGGGCTGCTGCCTCCATATTTTTATGTAATCTTTTTATACTACTCTTTCTTGATTTTTTAATTTTAGATATTTTTTGACTTCCTGCGGTAGAGATTTAGCTGTTCTATATTTCTTCCCCATATCTACATATATTTATTTACACATACATACATACATATATATATCTATATACCCTTCACACTTGACTAATACATTTATACCATCGTATTTTGCTAAATGAGTATTTATGATTCTGAAAATGTTATTCACAGCCGAGCCACATGGTAAATTATGATTCCATTTCCACAATGCTGACTTCTTTGAGAGTGAAAGTTGACTGTCTGTCTGTTGCGTAGTCTTCTGTATGTCTGTCTCTAATGCATCCCAATCTCACCTTCAAAAGTTGAAATCTCTTAATACCTTCACAAATATTAGGCATATTCTATCACCTGTATTTTCTTTTCCTTGATGAGGAAGAGATCTCTTTAGGAATCCGGGTCCTCTCTTTCCCGTAGATATTGATGGTCCTCCCGGCCTCATGCTGGGTCTTCACCATCCTGAAAAATTCCCTTCTTTTCTTGGTTGTGTTGGACCCCCTGCATCCTGAGTCTCCTGTCTCCTTGGAGGTTTGCTCCTGTGTTTGGTGGGATACATCCTTGTGTACTCTCCTCCCCAAAAAGGAGAAAGGGAGATAAAATATTTTGAGATTTTGCAGGTCTGAGAATATCTTTATTTTTTTTTTACTATCATATTTACTGATAGTTTAGAATTCTAGGTTAGAAATTATTTTTCCCTCAGAATTTTGAAAATACTGCCCTTTTGGATTTTTGTTTCCAGTTTGCTGCTGGGAAAACTGATGCTGTAATGATTCCCAAATCTTTTTTTTTTTTAGAATTTTCTTTCCTTTTTCTTTTAAAAAAAATCTTCTGTGGGAGCTTTTTAGGATATTTTATTTGTTTCAGTGTTTTTAAATCATATACGGATATGCCATATTTGTGTGTGTGTGTCTATGTTTTTTTTTAATATGTTGGGAACTGGATGGGTCCATTCAGTACCCAGATGGATCTTGCGCTTACAGCGCGTTTCTTGAATAGCGCGCCCCCACCCCGAACTGGTTCTGTTGGGTCTTCAGTCTCTTCTTGGAATGCCAGTTGTTCCGATATTGGGTCTCCTGCATTTCTCTAGTTTTAAAAAAGTTTTTCCGTTCCTATTATTCTTTTTCTTTCGTTTTCTAGAAGAGTTTTTTAACTTTGCATTCCAACCGCTCGCACATTTTTATTCCTGCGTTCATATTTTTAGTTATTGATAATTCTTTTTGTTTGTTTGAATATTTGTTTTTTTTTAAATGACATTCTGTTTTTGTTCCATGAATGCAATGACCTCTCCTTCCTCTCTGAGGGTATTAATTAAAATGATAAGGTTTTTTTTTCCTGCGTTCGCATTATCTTTGTGTTCTCCCGAGTCCTGTGCAGTACTGTTTATTGGCTTTGGTCTCTCACTAGAGAATTTCCTGGGCTGTCCATTCATATTCGAAGTGGCATATTATCAGGTGACTGGAAGGTCTGTGTGTCCTCCAGGGACTGAATGATAAGCTTCACAGCAGGAAGATTTATTGGGCTGTTGTATGTTTTTCTCTCGGAGTGGTTCCTCTCCCCCGGACCACTGTTCCAGGCTCTTGTTTGGGGGTTAAAGTCAGCCAGCCAGCTCTGTCTTGATGTCAGATAGGGAAGGGGTTCTGCCGTTCAATATATAGAATTTTACTTAATCCCCCTCCTTTAATATCTGACCCTCCCACCCTCAAACTGGGCCAGGTGCCATGAGTTCAGAGTTTTCTCTGGTTCGGACTTTCCTGAGAGCACTACTGCGTGTGCCTGCCAGGATGGCCCAGGGCAGCTCCTCACTGTGTCCTTCCCTCCATGGAAATCAGCACTTCCACCCAGCACTCCCATTTCAGCCTCACCACCATCCTCAACGTCCTCAGGGGTCTTGGTCCCCAGGTCTTGACCCTTTCTGGGGTGCCGTGACGTAAGTTACACAAGCTCTGTTGTTGACTTTCTAGGATGAAGTTGTCCTCTTTCTTTGGTCTAAGTCATTTTGCTGGGTTTCCAGTTTCATATTTTTTTCTGAAGATCTCCCTCATTTTCTTAGACTTTCTTGGTTTAAGCCTTTTTTTTTTTTTTAAAGTCCTTTTACTGTGAGAAGCAGCATGGACTCCAGGCCCACCTCCTCTATGACCTGGGGAAGGTTATTTAATCTCTCTCTGCCTTAGTTTCCTCCTCTTAAAAAATAGTAGTTGGACTACTTTTTAGCACTAAGTGATTGAAGACATGTAAAGCATTTAAAACCATAGCTGGTTTAATAAATGTTAGATATTACTATTTAGAGTAGTTGTACCTGCTTGTGTTCAATTAACCATGTTTAATTGGAAGTCCAAAGAAATGCACTTAAAAAAATGTGAATCAGTAGGTAAATACTGATGGGAGCAAGGAACAGATAGAATGTATCTGATATGCTTCATAAAATGTCTAGGTTCATACATTGTGTTATTACTGAAAGGAACCTGGAGACCAGCCCTGTGTTTAATAGGTGAGGGAAGCCAGGGCCCGGAGGGCTAAGTGACTGCTGGCCTTGGGCCTTGAGCCCAAGCCTCGGAATTCTTAGTTCAGTCTTGTTTTCTTTTTTAAAAATACTTTCTTTTTTTTCCCCTTTATTTTATTTTATTGATTTATTTTTAGAGAGAGGGGAAGGGAGGGAGAAAGAAAGGGAGAGAAACATCCATGTGTGGTTGCCTCTCACATGGCCCGCACTGGGGACCTTGCCCACAACCCAGGCACGTGCCCTGACTGAGACTCGAACCTACGACCCTTTGGTTTGTAGCCCGTGCTCAGTCCACTGCGCCGCAGCAGCCAGGGTTCATCTTGTTTTCATTGAGTCATGATTCCCTTCCTCAGGAGCAGGACCCGCTGCGAGACCTGCATGACTTCTCATTATGGCGCCGTCTTATGTCCAACCTTCTTCTCTTTATTTTTTGACCTCCGGGCTCAGACCTGGATCAATACTAAGCCTTGATTTATATCACTGGTCCAGGTGTAGTCTATTTGTTTATGTTTTTTAATAATGTAATACAGAAAAAATTTAAGTATCCATGTTGTGTGCAGGAGCTGGGAGAATTCAAATGTATAATCTCCAGGTGTGCATGTTCCAAAAATAAACCCATGAATTTAAAAATATTTTTGGTGGTACAACTGTTTCTGTTTTCTTCGTTTAATAGAAAGTTACTTGATGGATGGGTGGTTTTCCAACTCTCTGCCTCATCCCATTGAAATTCCCCAGACTGGGGTAGCAGCGGATTAGAAAATAAAGTAAGACTGAGAGGAACAGGAAAAGGACCAGACGTATGAGTGCTTTGTATTTAGTGTTGAGACACACCTGTCTCTACAACTTGTACGTCTTCTGCACGTTGTGTGATGTTGGGTTTGTTGGTGGTGCAGGTCTGAGAACCATTGGAGTCATCACCAAACTGGATCTCATGGATGAAGGAACGGACGCCAGGGATGTTCTTGAGAACAAGCTGCTGCCTCTCCGCAGGGGTAACGTACTGTGTCCGCCGCAGGACTTCCTTTGGTGACGGGCGGACAAACAGCTGGCAGACCTGTGGGAAGCTTGGTTTTAATGCCGCCTCCACAGGTGTGAGGAATGGGGTTATGATTAGTTACACTTTTTATGGAATGGCAATATTCCCAACGATGTATCAAAAATGGTCCGAGGGGAAACTATTCCTTAACATAACAGGAGTCAGAAAACTGGAAAAGGAAGGGGTTTGAAGGAAAAATATAAATACTCATAGACTGCATAAACATAAAATACTGCCCTCTTCTAAGTCTGACTTATGTGCCCACTATGTGACAGAACTGTGAGGAAACATACTCTGTTAAAATGCCCAGAGCTTTATGGGCAAAAGACATTATTGTGTAAATGCTAAAAAACCGTCATTAGCCAAATCAGCCTTTGTTACGTCCTGATTGAGTTTTGTGAAGGGACCCATTCCTCAGGCCTTAAAAAGAATTTTGCCTCTAATTCAGCCTCTTTGAGAGCCTTGAGATTGCCCCAAAATAAGCAGCAAAGCGTGCCCCCACGCCATAGGTGCGCGTTCCGTTTCAGGTTACGTGGGGGTGGTGAACAGAAGCCAGAAGGACATCGACGGGAAGAAGGACATCAAGTCGGCCATGCTGGCAGAGAGGAAGTTCTTTCTCTCACACCCGGCTTACAGGCACCTCGCTGACCGGATGGGGACCCCACACCTGCAGAAGGTCCTCAACCAGGTAAAAATGCGCTTCCATGCAGCAAGAACGGTTGTGAAATGTGCAAGTGACTGTTGGAATCTGTCTCTCTTATTTTTATATTCGTTGTTTTTCTAATGTAAGTCATGCAGCATAAATTATAGAAATTTGAAAAAGGAATATGAATGTTTAGATCCACACTGTTACTATTCTCTTGAATGGAATCATCCACTTTAAATACGGAGGGAACAGTGCTCAAAGCAAAGAGACATACTTATTGAGGAGCAGTGAACAGTGGTATACATTTTAATATACATTTTAAAAAATATTTTATTTATTTTTAGAGAGAGAGGAGGGGAGGGAAAAAGAGAAAGAGAGAAACATCAATGTGTGGTTGCCTTTTGTGCACCCCCTACTGGGGACCTGGCCTGCGACCCAGGCATGTGCCCTGACTGGGAATTGAACCAGAGACCCTTTGCTTTTGAGCCACATAAGCCAGAGCTAATATACATTTTCATATGCAGCCTGTTGAAGGCATAAGCCAGGGACCCAGCACAGTCAGACTGGGGCCTAGAGGCAGAGGTAAGAGGAAGTGCCTGGAGGGCTGTGGAGTGGAGAGGAGGTTCACAGCTGACAGGTACCTCCAAGCTCCACCAGGGTGGTGAGCCCTATGGTCTTGAGAATGTCAGGAAGCTCCTGTGACTCCCACTTCCTCCATTTCCACCACGTTCTAATTTAAGGTTTCTTTCTACAAGGTAGGAGATCTGGTAATCGATCCATGCTAGGTGTTCCTAGGCATCCTCATTAGTAACATCACCTACATGTTTAACGGGGTAGACCAGATGGCCCCAGCCAGCACCTCTAGCAGAGGCATGCTGAGCATCTCCTGGGGCCGAGGAGGGGAGAGACTCAGAGCTGCTTCTCACTACCTGCCTCCATGTGCAGTCTCCACTGTGCGAATCATTTCTCAAGTTCCGAGTGATCAGGAAAACAGTGGAGGCCAAGTGTCGTCTCACGGGCTTGCCTCCCATCTGTCGTATGCACGTGTGATTTTGTTTTGTCTTATTTAGCAACTTACCAACCACATTCGGGACACCCTGCCCAACTTCAGGAACAAACTGCAGTCCCAGCTGCTCTCCATAGAGCACGAAGTCGAAGCCTTCAAGAACTTCAAGCCAGAGGACCCCACCCGGAAGACTAAAGCCCTGCTCCAGTGAGCCCCTGTCCCCCTTGCGGTTTTCTAGGCTTGACAGAAGCAGCGAGTCAGCTCTGTGAGGCTTTGTACGTGTTAGTCAGTGAGCCTTGAGAGTCTGCGTTTTCTTGAAGAATAACTGTTAGTCCCACTCTGTTGCTACAAATTCCAGCAGTTGCCTATCCCATGCCCACTTTTATTATTTTTATAACTGGATTCAGTAAATGGGCAAAACCAATGTGATAACTCAGCAGGCTTTTCTCTGCCCTTAGAAGCGGGCACAGCTCCTGTTGACAGTGTCACAACCTGTCTCGTACAACTGCTCTCTCGGTGCCACTTGTGTTTATCTTTTTCTTTCACTCATTTCCTGGGACCTGGGTGCGTTTTTTCAGTGGAATGAGCACCACGGATTCCACAGAAATGTACAGACACATTGAAATGTCGTTATCATCGTCATTAGTGATTTTAATTTAGCCCTTGAAAGCCACAACCGTGAAAACTGCCAAGTATGTTTTTGCTGCTGCCTGATCTTCCCATCTTATCCTTGGGCCACCACATTCATCCTTGTGTGGCCTTGGGGTGGGACAGCAGCGTTGTCAGAGAGTGACCAGCTCCTTGTGTCTTTTACCCTTTCTCCCTCTTCAGTCCCTTGCAGCCTCACCTGTCCTTTTATCCCTGTACTGTACCTTGCCTCAGGTCCCCCTGCACCAAACGACACCCCCTGCCCAGCTTATATTCCAGGCACCTCATGTCCATCTCCAAAGATGATCTTGCCTCCTCTCATGGCCCCGTCCCCTTCTGCAGTCCCACAATCAAAGTACCCTTCATTTGGTGTTAAAATGCACGATATAATGTCTTATTTTGTGGGGAGATTTCTGAATGCCTGAATTATTTAGGTGGCACTTTAAATACATCACCTTATCCCATTTAAAAAATTATGAGATCATACAGAGGAAAAAAGTTTTTCTTGGATTCCACTCCTTCCTAGTTTTTTTTTTTCTTTTTCGTCTTGGCTTTGGTGAAGGACCTATAAAAACTCTTCAAGTCACAGGGAAAGGAAAGCTATTTCTGTTGAGACCCCAGGCTGTCACCGTCTCAACATCAGATCAAAGGATTGTCCTTGCGGAGACTGGCCTTGCCTCTGTGACTCCACTGGACTCACAGTGCACACCTTTCCAGCTAGAGGTCCCCTCATAGATGAGAGATTCAGCTCCTTCTGCTCTTCCTCTTTCTGCCCTTCCTCCCCTCTCTCTGTGCGTTCTGTGCGGGGTCCAGGTCCGCGCTACCTGCCGGTGATTCAGAAACGAGTAAGATGTTTTTGGCCTCAAGAAGAGGCCACAGTAGAGCAGAGGGAAGAGACATCTAAGAAACTAAGCTGATAAATGCGATGTCTCTGCTAAGTATAAAATGTGAAGGGGGCCCAGCTGAGGAAGCAGAGCAGTTACCTGGAGGAAAGGTTGTGCGTTCGTAGAGAAAGTGAGCTTGAACGTGACCCCGAAGTCGGGGAGGAGTTTGTCAGATGGGGGAAGGGCAAGGAGAGTGTAGACTCCGGTGCCACGTGTCCTGGTGGGCCAGGTGGCCACAGTGTCAGGATGGGGATAGAGAGGCTAGAAGTGTGTTTTCTAAAATTTCCTGGTGTTTCAGCATGTGTCATATATGTACACCCTTCCAGGTGCTTAAGAATCAGATTCACATTAGCCTATGCATGAATGTAGCTATAGCTGCATCCAATTATATTCCAGATTTTCTGGCCTGATAATTTGCAGGTACTCTTCATTTATCTATGATGCTGGTAAAAGATGCTGAAAGTTTTAGATGGTTTGAATTTTTTCCTGTTCGATTTTGAACTTGACAGTAGTTCCGTTATGTCAGAATTGGAGTTTCTATACCAAGGCATCACAGAGGCACGTGGTTTTCTTCTCCCCGTGGTCTATTTCTTTGTTGTTTTTCACCAACCACCTGAAGGCAGTTCCTTCCTTCACTGGACTGACTGACTGCCTGTCTCTCGCACGCTGAGCAGTGGGAAAGAAACAAAACCCACGGCCCCTGTCTTAGGAGAGACATTGGTGGGTGAACGTGGCCATGTGTCTGCCAGGGGCTGTGCTGACAACATGCCGAGGGAGCAGAGGAGGCCCCTTCTCCTGGTGGCAATGGGTCAGGTGGCCGATTGGGTCACAGATCATGGGAGGTTTTCTGGAGAGCAAATCCTGGAATGGAGTCTTGAAGGCCAGATAACAGCCTGCGAAAGTAGCCAGGGGCCGAGAGAGTGGTAGTCTGGGCAGAAAAGAAAGCACAGAGACATGGTGCACGTGGGGAACTGGAAGCTGGGTGTGGAAGTAGGAAGAGATGGGGCAGCCAGGGCCAGACAGTGGAGAATCTTAGGTGACTCTATGGGTGAAGGAGTTTTCATTTTATTATCAAATTGTGGGGAGTCATTGAGAAGCGAGGCTAGAGGCAGTGGTAGGGGCCGGGGCGGTCACACACATGTGTTGTTCTGGCACAGTGAGGCCTGTGATGCGGGGGTTGGCGAAGAGAGGTGCTCCCCAAGGGGGCCAGCTGGAGAGGTTGGAAAACTAGGGGAGTGGACGTCGTAGGAGCCGTGGGCTGCCACTATATGGACAGAATGCATTGAATGGCACAGATATTTAGAATATATATATTTTAACTAAACCTCTAAAGTAAATCCTAATAATGTGCATTTCAGAGAGTTAGTTCTGAGTGCTGAGCAAAGAGTGCTGTTCACTCTGCCAGCAGGCACCGCTGAGAACACCAGGAAAGTTTCCCGGGGACAACTGCAGGAAATTCAAAGGGGAAACTCAAAGCCTTGCCACTTCAACTTGAATTTATTTCCCTCTCCCAATGACAGGATGGTTCAGCAATTTGCTGTGGACTTTGAGAAGAGAATCGAAGGCTCAGGGGACCAGGTGGACACCCTGGAGCTCTCAGGCGGTGCGAAAATCAATCGGATCTTCCATGAACGCTTTCCCTTTGAAATTGTAAAGGTTGGTACCGGCGTGACTTTTTGCCGTTCTGTTTTGCTTCATTTCCATGTTGTGTTCTACATAGCTGTTCACAGAATGTCACAGAACTGGTCTGGGGCTAAGGTAGGCCTCTGAACAAAAGCCTTCACATACTCAGGTGACGGAGTTTAGGAGAGGAATGCTCTTCACCAGTGGTCCTGATTTTATTTCATGAGATCTGGTGACATTTCAAATGATCTCAGCAAATACTAACTGCGTGCCTGTGGTGTTTATTTGTTGTCTAGTTAATTTAAAAATATTTCTTGAGCGCTTGCTCTGTGTCAAAGTTCTAAGTGCCAGCGATCAGGACAGGGACACTGTCTGGTGGGGAAAGACATAAAATTAACAAATCGACAAAGTAGGAAGATCTCAAGTGTTACTATGTAACATAGTAGGTGGGGACAGGGGGAAGGTTGGGGGAGTCGCTTTTGATGGGACGTTGGGGCAAGGTGTCTCTGAGTAGGGGGCATTGGAAACAGGATCAGAATGGCATGCAAAGGCCAGTGTGAGCATCTGGGGAAAAGGGTTGTTCAAGACAAGCAGCTGAGGACAGGCCTCAGGTGAGCACCTGTACACAGGTAACGAGCAGGGGGCTGTGCTGGGCTGACAAGAGGAAGGAAGTGCCCCGTTAGGGTGGATTTGTGATTTTAGAAGTAGGGTCCACAGGGCTTGGACTGAATCTGGAGGATGCAAAAAAAAAAAAGAATATTCAAGAGGACTCCTGAGGTCTTAGTTTGCACAGCCGAGCAAACGTTAGTGCCCATCAGGCGAGGGACCCCGAGGAGAAGCTGAGCTTGTGTGTAAGCGTGAATCCTGCTATGTTCGCGATGCTCAGTAGGCAGCTAGGTGGTTCAGGGACTGGGCTGCTTGCTGCCCGTACAGAGGCGGCTGTTTCTGTCTCAGTGTGGGAGGCAGGTGAGTAAACAGAGTTTCATTAAAATGTGCTAAGCGCAGTGATAAACTTCAGCCGAGGGCGCCATGGAAACACCACCCACAGACATGAATCCCAGCCCGGAGAGTCTGGGAGCCTGGCTTCTGAGACGAGTTTGGAAGGATGAGCAGCTCATTAGGCAGGAGGAGGTGAGGGAGGGGAAGATCACTCTAGACAGAAAGGGAGGACTGGGAAAGACTGAGCTGCGGAGCCCGGGGTGTGGGCAGGGAACAAAGCAGTTCATTGTCATGCGGAGGGACAGCAGGGCTGGAGGGGCTGAGTCTCGGGAGTCAGGGGCTGAACCAAATGTTCTCTTGATACCCTTCCAGGCCTAAGCTCCATGATACTTTGATCCTACTTCCAAATAAATTTCAGATACCTAGTAACTTCTGGGAAATTTTTACACAGCCATCTATCCTGGGTTGGATTGGTAAAATATTGTTCATTTCCTCCTAGAAAGAGGCCTGGAACTCAGGTGGTTAAAAGGCCAGGGAGAACACACAGTCATGGTTCACCTCAGCACAGCTGGGCTGCTGCTGCATGTCAGGTGACACTCTTATTTATGCGTTCGTCTGTGAATACATTGCCTACATTTAGCCAAAGAATGAAGAATTGCAGCTTTCAAACGAACGGTCAGATTTATGTCCAGAAGGCATCCTTTATGCACAACATTCCTGTCTAGAATAGAGTTAAAATCTGCGGCACTGAAATAAAACTCCCAGAAATCCCTAAAGTTCTCCGTTGCCTTGAACTTCATATAAACATGTTTTGACCATCTGGGTCTAAGTTAGGGAAGACATGAGCATCCATTTATTACTAACAAGGTCAAGTTATTCTCATTCTTTAATATTCCATAGTATTGTTACTCAGTGGAATTAAGTGTTGTAACTGCGGCTCATGTTTTGCATCTGCAGATGGAGTTCAATGAGAAGGAATTGCGACGAGAAATAAGCTATGCAATCAAAAATATACATGGTATCAGGCAAGTGATCCACATGTGCCTTGTCTTTGGTTCCGGCCACTAAAGGAAGACGGATGTTTATAAATGGCCAGTGAAGGAGGCTTTTCACCATCTGAGCCGAGTGGGGTCCAGAGGTGGGAGGGAGAAGCAGGGAGTCCTAGTCTGGGCTCAGTGGCAATTGCCTGTATCGTCACACTCGGTCTTTTTCAACTAGAAAAACAGAAACCCTCCTGCACTCACAACACTGGGTTCGCACGACCAGGACCCCTGTCCTCCAGAGCCTTCCGTCTCAGGGAGGGGGGTCCTGACAGGCCATCAGTCATCCTGACTTACACAGAGACAGGACAGCTTGACCACGGCTGGCGTCCTGGAGCAGGGTTGGGGACAATTAATGAAGGTGGTAACTTTGGAGTTGAACCTTGTCTGCTTAGAGGGCAAGAGTGATTTCAGCTGACAGCGGTGTGCTGCGTGCGTTTGTGTGTCTATGTGTGTGTCTCTTGCATGTGTTGAGTGTGTGTCTGTGTGTGTAGGGGGTAGAGGGCAGTGCAATGAGACACGAGAGGATGGAGCGTGCCGGGGCTGGAGGGTGGAAGAGAGGACTTGAAGTGAAAGGAGTGGTGTGAACACCGGCAGAGGTGGTGACTGTAGCCCCTGGTCGTGGAGCAGGAGGTCACACACGTTGACTGGAGGTAGGACTGTAGACAGGGGAGCAGAGGACGTGAGTCTGGGAGTGGCCCTTGTGCCTGAACTTCCCTTGTATAAAGTGGTATTGTATGCATTTTTCTTTCTTTAAATAAGTACGATGGGAATAAAAAGAATGTAAGACACACATTCTTGAGTTCATTACAGAGGCCTAAACAAGGTGTAATGGGGCATGTGTTAAATTGAGGTCCTGAAGTCACGGTGACAGGACCTAGGTTGCTGGCTTCTTGGGTTTTCCCATGGGAAGAAGGCGCCCCCTGTCTGTCGGTGGCGGTGTCTCCGCTTCAGCCGGGTGTGCTGCCTGCATGCACCCTTCATACACAGGGCCAGGCGGAGACTCTCTGGGGAACTTGACCATGACTGTGAATGTGATGGGTGTTTTCCAAAGGAATGATGACATTCGAATTAGCTATCGTTTTAAAACTGAGACAATCTCTAGGTGCGTCTGTGTTCACCAAGTGAAAAGGAGGAAATGTCCATGAGCACGCTCAGTGTCTCTCGCCGGCCACAGGCTCCCTAAGCTCCCTGTTAGCTCTCGGCCCTCTCCCTCGAATCCAGACCATATCTGCGATAGAACTAGGTCTTGCTCTTTAGCTGGGCAGGGCTAGTGTTTGAACATGCCCGTCGGATCACAGTTTTGGGGTCACAGAACATTTGTGCTTAGACAAATACAGCGCTTCACTTGGCTTTTCAAGCTCCTCGTGGGTACATTTTTGTTGACTGCCAACTGCCGAGGCTCAGCGATTTGGTGTTGTAGGGTTCTGACTTGTGTGCTCACCAGCAGAAGAGATCGGTTGTCACTGTCCGCGGTTGATTTGCCTATAAGCTGATGATGGTGTACGTAAGACGCACTAACGGCACGATTTATTTAGGCCCTAAAGTACATGTGTGAAAAGCGTTGTTTCCAGTTGATTCTGTTGGATATTTGCATAGTAGAAACCCTCCTCGCCCACTAAGGGCCCGATGGTCCCTTTGTTCTGCAGACACTGAGAACCGGTGATGAGCACGGGAGGGAGGTGCTCCTGGTGGCACAAACACAGATAAGCGCGATAGCCACACTTCCTCCCAGAGCGGTAACGGGACCGAAACATGGGCTCGGGCCACCACCGTGAAACAGGGTGTGGGGGCTTGGAGGAGGAAGGCCTTGTCGGCCGCTGGCCTGGGGCAGGCGCTGCAGGAAGTGGCGTTTTGACCTGGGCTTCGAAGCACAGGTGTGGGGTGGACGGGCTGAAACTCGGGGGAGGCCGAAGTGAACGTCACAGATGAAGGCAGAGAGATAAAACACCAGTGTGAGTATGTCTGTGGAAAGGCAGGTGGTCCGGCGTGGCCGAAACACAGGGTGCGTGAGAGGAAGGCGGAAAATAAAAGG
>VMDR010003766.1:20167-67951 GCA_007922815.1 Macrotus californicus
TGAGTGCTGAAGGAAGAGAAGTCAAGTGAGGAGAGGTGGGGAGAGAAAGCGAGGATGGTCTAGGGACGGGGAGCCAAGCGCAACGCCCAGAGCTGCCGGGATGGCTGATGCTCAGGGTCTAGGGTCCCCCTCACTAGCTTGTCCCCAGGGACCCTTTGTTTAGACGTGAGCAGCCCTCTGTCGCGTTTCACAAAACACACACAAACGCATGTGGCTGCTGTCCTGAGCTCCCGCACAACCCAAGACCAGCACTGTCACTGCACCAACTGGAGTTGTCTCTGCCGGATGGGAAAGGCACTTGTGATTCTGGCTATTTGTTGTTTTTGTAAACTCACCATTTCGCCATCCTGGGTCCCAGGTTAGTGTCATTGAATCGCTTGCTTTGTCCTCCAGCTCCCCGGGACCTCAGACGGGGGCCCACCGAGCTTACTGTGACACAGCTGCCCAGCCGTGCTAGCTGTTACGGCATTTGAAATGAGGGCCGTTTCTGCCCCTTGGGGGACAAGAGAGGGTTGCTTCTGGAGCACTTTAGAGATAGAAGTGTCAGTTGAGGACCCCATTTCTATTCCTGTTTTGTCCTCTCCCACTGCCATGCGGCTGAGAGACGAGGCAAGTTATAGTCAATAAGAAGGCCAGGTGTAATATGCCACGTAAACATTTTGGGAACTATTTTTAGGTAATGCTCATCATCTAGAGAACAGAATTTATTATGGAATATATGTATTAAAGGTGTTATTACAAATGATACTTTGGCAAGAATAATTCACTTTGTAGCTTTTAAACGAGGGTATTACAAGCTTTCTTCAAGTGGCCTGTCAATCAAAGCACTTTCAGACCAGTGCCTGATGGTGCTCATTCCACGAATTTAACGTGGGCTCTCTTTCTTACCTACAGGACAGGGCTGTTTACCCCAGACATGGCCTTTGAAGCAATAGTCAAAAAGCAAATTGTGAAGCTGAAAGGGCCTTCCTTGAAGAGTGTGGATCTGGTGATGCAAGAGTTAATCAACACCGTCAAGAAGTGTACCAAAAAGGTGAGCTTGAAGCATTGAACTTCCCAGCTAGTCCCTGTGTGGTTTACCTTTCTTTCCTGTCCTGCTTGCAGCATGCCTCCCTTTGCCTGGCCCACCTCGCCCACTTTGTTCCCGAAGGTGGTGTGTTTGCTCACGGGGAAGCTCTGGGAAAAGTACTGGGCTTCCTGATAGACGGTGGCATATTGCCTTCTCTCACCCCGTGCCAAACAGTTGCTTAAGTGGGCAAACATCACTTCAGAAGAATTAGGTGAATGCCCTACATTGATTTTCCTCTGGTGTGTAGATGGGGGTAATCGTTAGGGAATGGGACTCAGTCATACTGTGTATATTAGTATTGTGTAAGGAAACACTCCTAAATTTACACGGATTGCACTTGACCCTGGGCATCCTGGGAAGGGGCAGTGTGGTCTAGTAGTGGAGCTCAACCTCTGAGGTCCAGTTGCCTCGATTCCTCTCCTGGCTTTGCTGCGTACTCCGTGACCTTGTGCATCATGGTTCATCCCTGGGCTCCTATCTCTTTTCTGTGAAACGGGGATGATAATGGCCATCCAAATACTACTTCGGTGAGGATTAAATAAGGTGATGCCTTATTTAATGAGTAAGGGCCCCTGAAAACCACAGGGCCCCTCACACATGGATGGACCATAGTAATTGCTTAGTAAATGGGCATCACTCCCTTGTAACACCTATTGAGTCTATGATGTTGAGTGCGGTGAGAGAGAGACTTCCCAGTCTGGGGGCCCCTCACAGAGGAAGTTGGCAGAGTTGTGCTGGCTGCCATCCATTCTATGGGGACAAGAGAGGTGCACCTTGTCCTGGAAAAGGATGAAGAGAATCAGAGATGCTGTTCAGGGTGGGGCAGGCCAGCCCCATGACAGGCACCTCTGGTACTTGGATCATTTAGTGACAGTGCAGATCCTTTCTGGTTTGTTAGTTTCGTCACTTCCCCCTTTCTATGTGGTCCTTATGAGCAAGCTCTCTAAAAACCCAGTGGGAAGCAGGAGGAAGAATGAGAGACAGAGATCATGAGTGAACGTGAATTTTGGTCGCCAGGTACTGGCAGAACAACTCAGATGTAGAAAATGTAAGTGGAGCAAGAGGAAAGCAGTGGAAGTCCTAGAAGTCAGGGCAAAAAAAAAGCCCAGGCTTTCTGCTCCGTGGCCCGCTTGGGACCCAGAAGTGGCTCAGGGGTGGCAGGCCCCTCTCCAGGCCTTTCACAATTCTGTCACCATGTTCCTTGAGGTCCTCTGTTCTCCAGAATGAGGAAAGCCATAGACATTAAGGGGCTGAGGAAAGGGAAAAAGAGGGAGGAAAAACAGTCTTTATACCATTTGTAAACCTGAAGCTGGTTAATAAATAGTATTTCCCATCACCTGTCCTTTCCTACGCCTTGAATTGCACTCAGTCTTGTCACCTGTCCAGTTAGAGCTCCCCCTCACTAACTTAGAGAATTAACTGATACTACATTCTGTGTTAGCCCGTGGCCTGCCTGTGTCAGCACACAGATGTCCTCAGCCAAAGGCCCCTCCCTCCCAGTTGCCCAGGCAGCCCCACCCCACCCCACCCATAGAGCTGTCCTGTTCCCCAGGGCCCGTGGGGTTGCATCTGTCCTCAAACCCGTTAGCCAGGTATAGTTCCTATTTTAACTTTGTAATTTAAATGAAGAGTGACTCAGGTGACCCAATGCAGAAAAGACAGCTTTGTGTCTGTGAAAACCCAGCTTCAGAAGACTTGATGAGCTCCATAAGCTTCGCCATGGACTAGGTCTAGGCAGGACAGCGCTGACAGATGTGGGGGAGTCGCACCAGCCTAGATGGGCTCTGCATTCCCTCCACTGCAAGGAAGGTGACCTGGAAGCCGTAGGTGAAGGTTGCAGTTCATGGGAGACAGAGAGGCAGAGCCCGATCAGCAGACCCATAGGTTGGGACCAGGCCTTGGCCTTACATCAGGAGACTGGCACATGTGTGTACCCCATCTATGTTTCGAGTTATATAGAGTGTTTATGGCATGCATGAATCATTTTTTAATCATTTCCCATTGCACTCACCTTACTGGAAAACCAGCAGTCAGCCCTGTTGGCAGGGGATGAGACAGCCCGTTCCCGGACACCTTGGCGTCTGTCCTTTGCTCTCCACCCTGTGAGTGGCTCTGCCCCTTGCGCTCTCGGGACTATGGTGGTCGTACATTTGCACTGTCCTCTCAAAACACTTTATAGTTTGCCTTAAACAAAACCTAGCTTTCTCTCTGAGATGACTGTTCACCCTGCTGCCCTCTTCACTGCCGAGCGCTTATTGGCCCAAACCCAAGGATCTAGGGCCTAGAGCCTTTGCCATTTTTCTACTTTTCCTTTGGTGGCTTGCAAGTGTTATGCCTTAACTTTCCTGTAAAAAGTCTTCCGTAAGGTTTTCTTCCAACCTACCGGTCTCCTTCTGCTTTTATTTTCTTTCCTGACCATTGTTATCAGTCTGTGTCCAGTCAGAAGACAGGAACCACACAGCAATTTGAACGGGGAATGTCTGCTATAAAAATGTGTTGACCACAACAGGGGCTTAGCATCATGAGGGATTGGCTAGAAGATAAGAGAACTATAGAATACAGGAATAGTACCTAAGAGGCGGCTGCTACAGGGCTACCCTGAGAGGGCACCTGGGGAAGAGCACCCTGCCCAGGGCCAAGCGCCAGACCACAGATGTGGCTCACGGAATGGCAGAAAAGTGGCTTAGTGTTGTGCTGGCAGAACTTGCTGGAAATTTGTTCTCCAAAGCATGCTGGGAGGGAAGGCCCCCACAGGGAGGTGTCTCAGTGGAGGCGCTCTGCCTCAAGACAGTTCCAGGTGGGGCAGGGGTGCCAGGGCACGGGGCCCCAGCTAACACACCTGAACCACTGCTTTTCCTCCTCCCGGCTGGCTCTCCCCAGGTGTAGCATTCTCCTAACAAAGCTTCACCCCGCCCATGGCAAAGGGCGAAGAACATTTCAAGGGCTCAGAGTCTTTTTTCACAGTGGGGCAGGAAGGCTGCCTTTGGAGCTGAGTGGCCTCGGTTGATAGGCAGCACACCGACCTTTAGCTTTGTGGTCTGTTGCTTCAGTTCTGCCGGGGTTAACTCTGCCACCCACTGGAAGGCCGGGGCTGGTCAGGCGTACTGTTGTTTTTACGTCCCTTTCCCCCAGGTTGCCGAAGGGCTTGGAGGCAATCGTTCATCCGTGTGGCCACCATGAGCCACTGTCCCCAGCATGTCGTTAGTAGCTTCCCATGTTCTCCACAAGAGCCACGTTAAACCTCGAGCACTCTCATAAAGCCACTTTATTCATCACCTTCACCCTCATTTTCAGTCATGATTTTATGGAGGAAATAGGGACCATGAACCCGAACTTCAATTTCCCGCCCTCTCACCCGGCCCCGCCTCTCTGTCTCAGTGGCTGCAGTACCTTGACCAGGGCTGGGCTCTGACCTGGACTCCCACCTCCTAGGGACTTACTTTCTGATTCTTCTACTTCCTCAGCCATCACCTTCCCCATCACATTAAAACAAAAAAATGAGTGTATAAATACACATATGTCTCTCCTAACTTAAAAGCAATAACACCGTAACAAAAACCTGTCTCCTGCCCTATTCCTCTCCTTTTATGGGTAGCCTTTTTGGGAGAAGTAGTTTATACTTGCTCTCTTTACTCTTTCATGTCCAGTTAATTCCTTAACCATCTGAAATGTGATGTCCACCTCCCCCCACCCTGCCCTGCCTTCTGCTGAAATAATTATGGGGTGGTCAGCCAGTGGCCCAATACCCTGATCTCATTAACGAACACTTTTGTTCCTGACACTGTATTCCACTCTCTCTGAAGCTGACCCCTCCACGGTCCCCTTCCATCTCCTTTAAGAGTGTACTCACCTCCACCTGCCTCTGTACACTGGAGTCCTGCAGGGCTGGCTCCTGGTTTTCTTCTTCCGTCACTGTCCCTGATCCCGGCAGCTCATGTCTCCCATAGTCCAACTGCCACTTAAAATAACCCCAATTCCCAAATCTATACTTCAACTCGAGCCTCCTTCCCAAAACTGTCTTCTCTACAGTCTCCTGCAGGTACTCTCTTTTCTGAGGCCCAAACAGGTTTTTTTGTTGTTTTGTTTGTTCGTTTTTAAACTAAATGAGTCCATTGGCCCCCTCACTGATCTTTCTACCTCCAGTCTGGCCGTCCTTGGAGTTCCCCTCCCACAGCTGTGGAAGGGGCCCTTCAACAACGTACACATTACCTGTTGCCTCAAAATCATTCCGTGGCTCCTTGCATCCTGAGGACGTCCGGTCCCGTCGTGGTTGTGTGTGGTTATACTCTCTGGCCTCTGAATACTTCCACAGCCACATCCGGTGTCACCGGCTGCTTGCTCCGGCCATCCCACGTGACTTGCACTCTCCGGGAATGTTTTTCAGCCCTTAGCCTTGCCCATGTGGTCCCCTTTGTTTACAAGGTCTCCTTTCCCCTCCGGTCTTCACCTGCCATCTCCTCTCATTTTTGAGATCTGGCACAATCATCATCTTTTCCCTGAAAGTCTTGCGGTGGGGCGTCTGTGAGTCCTCTCGGGGTCCCTGTCCTCAATCGATTCGTAGGACTCCCATTGGCACCCGCTGTTTACTCCATCACGGCATGTGTGATACTCCATGGCGACTTGTGTGCCATTTATTTGTAAGGGGAACGCCTCTTCTTGCTGATTACAAGTGCCTTTAATTTTTTAGTTTTAAAAATTTTTATTGAATTTATTGGGGGTGACATTGGCTAATAAAATTATATAGGTCTCAGGTGTACAGCACTGTATACATCAGTACAGTACGTCATCTGTACACTGTGCTGTGTGTTCACCACCCCAAGTAAGTCTCCTTCCGTCACCATCTGTGTCCCTGAACCCCCTTCCACCTCCCTCAGCCCTCTTTCCATCTGCTAATCACCACACTGTTGTCCTGTGTCTATGAGGGTTTTTAAAAAGTTTTATTTATTTTAGAGAGAGGGGAAGGGGGGGTGGAAAGAGAGGGAGAGAAACATTGATCAGTTGCCTCTCACACATGCCCCAACCCAGGGACCGGCCTGCAACCCTGACTAGGAATTGAACCGGCGACCTTTCACTTTGTGGGCTGGTGCCACACTGGCCAGGGCTTTTTTTTTTTTCTTTTTCTTTTATAAGCACCTTTTCGAAAAGAGCTATGTCTTTTATCTTCTTATCTCTGGCACCTACTTCAATGACCAGCCCTACATAAGAGGCTTTCTACAAATATGCATTAACAATTTAGATGTTCAAAAGAGAACCCGATGCTAAAGACATCTGTGCTTGGTTTTTAAAGAATATTTTCATCCTTCTTTTTAAGTTGAAAATTTGGACAGGTTTTCTTTCAAATATCTACCTATCTTTTTTCCTTATTCCTCCTGTGGATGTTCTTGGTTTGGGCCTTATATTTATCTTCAAGTTCTTTTACTTTCAAAACTGGTCTAATTAAAATCTTTTGCAAAGCAAAATAATTCTAATCAAAGTTGAGTATGCCAGGACTTTATTACTCAATTTCTTTGAATGTGAGCCATATAGAAGGTGACCCTGTAACTTATCATCCAGTGCAGGAGAGTTTTGAAATTGAAAGGAGAGCTAGCAATACTTTCCCCGGAATAGCAGGTGAACCAGGACTGCCCCCGGCAATCCAGCGTAGGGTTTACTCCAGCTGCATGGTGACTTTACATATCAAACTTGCAGAGCATATGTTCACTTCCTCATGTTGCATGTCTTATGCGCAAAAGGTTTAATTTCTTTTTCTTAAGCCGGGTAAACAGACATCAGTGAAAAACGTGGGATTTGTGTGTGTTCATCCATAAACGCAGAGCTGGACTTCCAGCGTTGGGGCTGCACTCCCTCCGGGCTGTTTCTCACTGTTGTCTTGGGGGGCACAGGGCAGCACAGGGATGCTGGAGCTCTGGGAGCTGCTGGCTTCACTCTGGGACAACCCCACTGTGGGCTTCTCTGGGCATCAGCCCCCACCGCTGTTCCTCCCTCCTGTGCTCTGGAGCATCCTGCAGGGGGCTGAGGCTCTTTGCAGGATGCACGGAGAGGAACATCTTATGTTTTCAACCAGAGTTTAGCAACAGTGCCATTTACTGGCCTCCATCATACCAATTAATTGATTTTCCCTGCTGCTTATAAAAAAGAAGAAAAGCTTTGCAAGGAAATTATAAAAAAAACAAAAGATACCTCAGTTGACTGTTAGAAATACAGGGAAAGATTTTCCATTAAGAAGGGCTGTTGGAATGGAAGGGATGCTGCATTTTGTGACTCATTGAGTAAGCGAAGATATGACCAGAATGCACATACCTGGCTTCATGCCTCTGAAGCCCTGGACTTGGCCTTCCAGGCCCCCACAGTCTCGCCCCTTCCAGCTCCACACTCCTCCCATGCTCCTTCCCCGCCGTCTCTCAACTCCAGCTGCCCCCAGCTCCTTGTTTCTTCAACCGGGCAGGGCACGTGGTGACAGGGCCATTGCACTTTTCCTTCCCGATGTGGGGAATGCTCTGCCTCCTGATGGCCGCACAGGCCACGCACACACACTCATCCCTGTTCATCTACTGACCAAACTTTGTTTTTCTTTATGACACACATGAGCACGTGAATTGTACAATGTGTGTCTGTTGTAGTTGTCGTTGGTGGTGATAGCGGTGGTGGAGGAGGGGAAACACATTGGGACGTGGGAACGTGAGCCCCATGAGTGCGGGAACTTGGCTGGTTACCCTCGTCACTCTGTCCCAGCCCTTCAGACAGCCAGGTTTTCAACAACAGTCATTGAATGACTGATCGGAAAGAACAAATGTTCAATTTGATGGAAGAGGCCACTTGGGTAACTTTCCGTGAGCGTTTGTAGGATGAAGGAGAATGCCTACCCAGCACCCTGCTCAGCTGGGGTTTTCCCTTCCTTCCGGAGATTTCCACCGTGGTTCTGACTCTGTACGAAAACATGGGCACCTCACCTCCTCCGACAGCGGCCCAGGCAGACAGACTGTCATGCTTTGTGTACAGCAGGCAGCCCGCATCACAGAGCATGACACTCAGGATTCCAATCAGGCTGATTATTAAAGTGCACACCTCTTATTGGATATATTACAGGGAGTTCAAGCCTGGGAGTTGGCTTAAGGGATGGAAATACCACCTTTTTATTGTTGGTACTGCCTGTGTTTAAATGCTTTTAAAAAACAGATAGGATTGACATATACCATTGTATCGGACATTTTAGATGTTCCACATAATGAATCAGTGTTTGTGCTCGTTATGAAATGGTCACCACAATAGGCCTAGTGAAGACCATCACCACACATAGTCACAACAATTGTTTTCTTGAGTTGAGAAATTTTAGGATCTACTCTTTTAGTAACTCTTATGTATATCATACAGTGTTATTAACTAGAGTCATCATAATGTATGTTTACATGCCCAAGGTTTATTTATTTTGTAACTGGAAGCTTGCACCTTTGACTCCCCTTGTCCAGTCTGCCCACCCCAACCCTTCCCGGCCTCTGGTAAACCACCAGTCTGTTCCCTGTACCTATGAACGTGGGTTTTTTGTTTGCTTGTTATTGTTTTATGGATTCCACATAGAAGTAAGAGCACATGGTATTTGTCCTTCCCTGTCTGACTTATTCCACTTCACTTCATGTCTTCAAGGCCCGTCCCTGTGGTGGAAAATGACAAGACTCCCTTCCTTGTTAACAGCTGCATAATATTCCAGCGATCTCATCTTTTATTCTCACCAATCATTAAAGCATTTATGATCTTTCTAATTAATTCTTAATTTATAATTTATTTTGGCCTCTGCTTTTCCTCTTTCTCTTTGGATTTTCCTTTTCAACCGCTCATTCATATGTTTCCCAGAGATACACTCGGGAAGAAAGGAAAAAACCTGAGCATTATCTTCAGGTGTTGTTTTTTGGTACCAGCGGCAACCCCGCCCCAAGCTCCTGTTTGGGCGTTGTCTCGATCATGTGGCAAGGTTCCTCAGCATTCGCTTTGTCACACTAGGGTTTTCATTTCTCTGCTTAAAGAAGTGGTCTGTGAGGTATAGAATGAATGCGTATACCAGCATGCCATGGGTTGTTCCCTTATAAACCTCTCCATTTCTCTTGCCAATGGTCGGAAGTATTTGAGCTTTAGGGATTTGGGGTTCGTCTACTTGGAGCAGGAGGGCTTGACCCAAGTCCCCCTGGATGGGGCCTGGCTTCCTCCTCTGTTCTGTCCGCTTCACTTAGGACTTCGGAGACTTCCCATACGCCACGCCTAAAATATAAAACACTCGGTAAAATACCGTCCCATTCACCTTGTGCGATTTCTTGAGCACCTTTATCTTTGATCATCTTTGTAGATGCTTCTGTCTTTCCTTTGGGAAAAGATAACAAATTCGTCCTGCCCCACTAAGTCCTTTTTGCATGCCCTGAATAAATACAACATCAGGTTATATACAACTAAAGGATTATTAGGAATTTGGGGGCAAGTTTTAATTTACAGAAACGGAATAAAATTACTGTATGCTTTTAGGAGCAGTAAAATCGTTATTGCTACTCAGTTTGTAGAGAGTGGCCAACATTACAAGGTTTATAGCTTTTTGATCAAAACAGAGCCTGTACCTGTAGTTCAGTCAAACCAGTCAGCTCAGATCATGGGCATAAAACGCGCTTTGCTCTGGTTTTCATTCATTTTCTCAATGCTGTTGGCTGCAGAGCTGCGAGCAGATGGTCGCCCTAATGACCCGGGTCTCTGTTCAAGGCCAAGTGTGGAAGTTTGCTGGTCTCTCCCCTGCCTGTTCTAAGAGAGACCTAATAGCATGACGGCGTAATCTGATTAATCAGTGGTTAATAAATTTAATAAGTGTGTAATTTTTATTTGATTGGATAGAGATATCTTTCAAGTGATTTCTTTTTTTCCCTCTAGGGAAAAAAGTGGCTCATGCTTAAAATTAAATTTTTATATCGAGGTCCCACCAACATAACTAAACATTACCTAAATGACACTGAAAACGTTGGGTTTTATTAAAACATGTTTTCATATGTATATTTTAGAAATTTTGGTGCTGTTTTCTCTCAGAATAGGTACAATCAAATTTTTTTCTTAGAATTCTGTATTTCAAGTTCAGATTCCTGAAGTCATATATATTGTATCGCTTTTTTATAGTCTCTTTCTTATTATTGGTGACTATTCCTCATAACTTGAATGATAAGCTATTCAGAAGTAATTTGGCATTCGGTAGATGTCCAGCTTTGGGGGCTCCACTGTCACCATCGAGGCAGGAAGTCCTCTGAGGCCTTGTCACAGCCCCTGTGGCCATTTAACTTTTCATGGTTTTCTTGTTTGCTTTTTATAAAATATTTATTTTCTGCATTCCGCTGTGTCTGTGCAGTCGTCCTGCAGCCGGTGCCCGGCAGGGTTTGTTCGATGGCTGACTGATGTG
This sequence comes from Macrotus californicus, assembly GCA_007922815.1. NCBI lineage: Eukaryota > Metazoa > Chordata > Mammalia > Chiroptera > Phyllostomidae > Macrotus > Macrotus californicus. The sequence goes on from VMDR010003766.1 coordinate 30,655, forward strand.
GAATGAAGTCATAAATGGAAAATGACTGTAGCCCACAGTGAAACCTTGATTCCTCACTCCTCTATAAGTCAATTGACCAGAACATTTAGATAATTAATAGGGGACCAAAAATCTAAAGATGGTGTCTTCTAGATCAGGACTTCCGTGAGTGCAACTAGAATACTGATACTTTGTAAACACATTCTTTCAACTGATGAGGGAGAGAATGAGCCGTCAGGGTCCAGTATGGTTTAAAGCTAAGTCAAGGGTTGTGCCCCTGAGCTAAGGAAGCGAGTGGCAGGAAGTCTAATCAGAAGTTGCTCTGAACATCAGTAGGACGTTCCCGGGAGGTATCTCACGGAGAACGGGACAGGAGCATTGCATTACGGAGCAGCAGTTACAAAGTGCACCCTCCTCCTGGTCTGCGCCGGCCTTTTACTTCTTTCCCGCTCACTGTCCTTGTCCTCTGCTGTGTCACCGCTCACTGTCCCTGTCCCCAGTGTGCACAAACACATCTGCTGGGGGACAATGAAAAATGAGTTATCTCTGTGGTTCACGCAATGAATCACCTTCAAAGGGTGACAGATGAGACCCTGAGCTCCAGAGTCCAAGGACTTGGGTTGGAGTCCTGGACCCACCCAGTCTGAGCTGTTCGGCCTTGGGCAAGTTCCTTAACCTCTCTGTGCTTTGTGCTTTGCTTTCCTCCTCTACAAAATGGGTGAATCGTAGGATCTATGTATTCTGGCCGTCGTGATTTTTGGATGAGGCTATTTCATGAGGCCCTTGGCCCACAGCCCGAAATGAGCGAGCACTGTCATGGCCGTCACCTCGTGCTCATCAGTCTTCCTCACCTTTGTCCTCAAGGAAGTGCTGGCTCTGGAGAGCACAGTGCTGCCTGGTCACTGGTTTCCGGCTTCTTTGGAGGGACGTCCCCTGCTGGTTCCAGGTTTCCTCTGATTTCAGCTTCTGGAGCCTCTTCTCTCGCTCGGCCGTTCTTTGGAAGACCCACGCCTGCTTGCGGAATTGTCACGCATACCTTCTGTGGAACATCATCCTTTATCGCTGGCCTTTCATATTCACACTCAGGTCTGTCTCTCCCGACAGCTGGCGAACTTCCCCCGACTCTGCGAGGAAACCGAGAGGATCGTGGCTAATCACATTCGAGAGCGGGAGGGGAAGACCAAGGACCAGGTGAGAGCCCGCCTCCCAGGGCAGGGTCCTCGTGGGCAGTGGGGGGCTTCCCGGGGCGGCCTGGCGGTCTGCTGCTCTCGGCCATCCCCAGTGGGAAAGAAAGGGCCGAGAACACAACCACACATGTTTATTTTCACTCATGTACAAATTTTATTCACGAGTTGCACACCAATATCTCGTGTATGTTAAGAACATAAACGAATGCAAAGACTTTAGCAGGATGTGATTTAAAACGCAATAGAGGGAGTTCCATTATTTCTCCTCAGCACCCCATCGACCCTCCTGTGTGCCCCTGGCATGCACTCAGCCCGCTTTGAAAACCACTAATCTGGAAACATAGCACACTGCTTCTTTAAGACAGGATTTTTAAAAAACTTTTAATGGGCCCACAGGTGGGTGCCAGGGTAGTCATAAACTACTGACATCTTATGCCAAATGTTCGGTGTTCTGATTTTCTTTTTCTGAGGACAATGGACAAAGCTGTTCACCAGCTGACCCAGGAACCTTTCACTGAAAAAGAAAAACTGTTAGGAACAGCTCTTTCACACATTGCTAACTGTTTTGTAAAAGTACATGGTTCATAAGGAGTAACCTTGACATTGTCTTCCAATCCTCTGTGAATCCAAAAGATTATTTCCAAGGACGATACCTTACTAAAAACAGTGAAGGACCACATGAAGACCAAAGCTTCGTAAACTTAGGAGGATCTTCTCCTAGTTCCCTGTAAGGATGAGGGTTTGCAGGTGCTCTGTGTGCCAGGACGCAGCTGTCAGTGCGACAGCAGGGAGGGGACCCTGCCCTCGGGCCGTGTGCGCTCCACGGCCACCGCACGTCCTGGTCTGGTCTCTCTCGGGACCATCGTTTTCTCATGTATGACGTTGGCACCGTGGTCTGTGTGAGCATCTCTGAGGTCCCCTAGAAGTTAGAGTTCAAGGTTTCGTGGTTCTTGGGCGACTTGGAAAGGAGGAGGGAGAGGACAGGGAAAAAAAAGAAGGCAGAATAGAAGCAAGAGGTGGACAGACCACAGCGAGAAATGCAGCCGAGGGCGTGCGGGGGTGAGGTGAGAGGGTGGGGTGGGGGGTCTGGGTGGAGAGCCGTTCGGGAGGCCCCCCCCACTCTGGGGTGTTGCTGAGTGACTCTAGTGGCGACCTGCTGTCTGCCTGAGCCCTGGGGTTCATGCCTCTCCTTTTTACCCTCGTACTTTGGAAGTTAGTGAACCAGTATTCATAGTTTTCACTTGTTTTCCAACCTTCACGGCCCTGGAGAGCCACAGGTGCAGGAACAAACAAATCAGTGTCAATTCATGAGCAAGTGCAGTCGAGCCTCGGGCAACGTATGTGACCCTGAGGCCTGGAGTCCCCAAGTGTAATGTCAGGGGTGCAGCTGGACCATGGAAACGAACCTTCCAGGGTCAGCTGCACTTCTGACCTTAAGTAAAGAAGGTAACTGTTTTAGTTTAGTGCCTTTATTCTAGAAAATTTAAATGGTAATATACCCTGCTTAGCTCTTCCCTAAGAAAACAATACTGAGGGTAAAGTATATCACTGCGATCTTTGTGTTCCTGTCTAAGTGAGTTGTGAACGTCCTCACGTTTCATGGTGGTGTCGTTAGGATTGTGGGCCCCGGGTTCCGATGGCCTGAGATCCAATCCAGCTTCCTGTTTACTTTCTGTGTGAATGAGTAAGCTAGTTGGCATCTTCACACTTCGGCTTCCTTGTCTTCAGGTGGGATGATGATGGTTGTTGGCTTGCAGGCATTTGGTGAGGATGGGAGGAAGGGCCGCAAACCTGGCTCTAGATCATCATCCATTTTGATTGTTTTCCCCAAAGTGCTACGGCACACAGTCGGTATGAGAAAAAAATTACTTTCTCAGTTCACGGGAAATGGTCTTTCATCTTCATCTCTGATGTGCTGATTAATTAACTCCCCATGAGGGAGACAGGCGGTGGGGCGGGAGTCTCCTCCTAAGTGACCAGTTCCAGCGGCCTGAGGAAGCTGGTCCTTGCCTCCTCCGGCATGGACCTGTGTGGCCAAGGGAACACGTCCCTTTGCCCAGATGTCACATCTGGGTCCTGAGCTCTGCCCTCTGGGCCCCTGGGGTCACATGCTGCTTCTGAAGTCGCTGGTCAGAGTGACCATGTCCTCAGACCTCTGTACCAGAACTGTTTGAGGGGGTTTTGCAGTTTTGTTTTTTTTTAAGTGCGATGACCACCAACTTCTGCTCTGGAAGCTTTGTGGGGAGAAAAATTGTTCAAAAATTAAAAATATGGAAGCCCATAAATCTGTCTGTGAAGTTTTTCTAAAACAAAGGTCTTTTGAGCGTCTGTGCGTGCCTGTGAGCACTCCAGGCGCTCCCACACACGCGGTGATGGCCGCTGCGGTCGGCTGGGTGGGCGAGGACTGCTACCGGGGGCAGCTCTGCACCTCCCCTACCCAGCGGTCCATAACTGCGGGCGGAAAAGGCAGGGGGCGACCCTGGGAAAGTGAAAAAATGAGGAAAAAATGCACTCCTTTCCTTTTCATCCCCCATATGTGACTTGGCTTGCTTCCTAGGACGGACACAGACTCCCAGTTTCCAGGAATATGAATGAGAACAGCCACGGCTGTTCTGTTTTCCTGCGCTGCGGGCCAAGTCGACGTGCGAGCGCGTCCAAGACGTTCAGGACAGCTCTTGGCAAAGTCGGGGATTATGTAGATGTTTTGCTCTTTACAGTGGTAACAATTTTCTTGTGCTGCAGTGTTATGGCTTATTCATGCGAACTCCTGGCCAAATGGATTTGGGAGTTTAACGTTTAACAGAATCTGGCTTTGTTATAGGGAGAACAGAGATAATACCACGGATGATCCAAAAACGATCACTCTTCCTAACGCTTCAGTTTTCTTCATTAAGACGAGAAACCAAACTGTGTCTCATGCTATGAAACTTCTTCCCACAGATGTGATGTTATTGGCCCAATTAGCGCCTGTGCCTTGATGTTATGTTTGGTGGTGAGGATGGTGTAGGAGGATCCGTTTGCTCTTCTTTGGCAGGTCCTCTTGGGACCAGAGCAAGATTTGGTGGGGTGACCAGTTGGATGCCCTCAAAAGCAAAGCCTCAGAGCCCACAGCACTGGGTAGGGAGTGAGAAACAGTAGGCCACATACGAATCCTATGGGAATAAATGGTGTATGTGAAAATTTCCCGCTGTTGTTCCAAGCTGGGAGACAGTTATCAACTTTGTAGCCACAAGTGTTTATTGGACACCTACTGTGTGTATTGTGCTAGGTTCTGGGAATAAAGTGGGCAACGAGACAAACGGAATCCCTGCCTCCATGAGGCTGGCCGTCCTGCGGGGAAGCAGAACAGCAAAGAGAACAGACAGATGATTAATGACGTTGGCGATAAATACCACAAATACAGAGGACAGGGTGCAGTGTATGTCACATATGACATATAGGCTCCATGAGAGTCACACCATGATCCATCCTGGTGTGGGTGAGGGTTTGGGGTGAGGGTCATGGGAGGAGTCTCCCTAAGAAAGTGCCCACGGTGGAGCGACATAGAGACCCAGCCAGTGAACTGTGACCACGACTGCCGTGATGTGCTGCAGCGTCACCTGCAGTGTCGGGAGGTGGTGTGACAACACTCACTGTGGCCGTTAAAAGCTCGGTCAACAAAGTCGAAGCGCAGAGCTCTGGGGGTACACAGGGCAGGGAATCTCCAGTGGTTTCCTGCCTGTCCACAAGTCTCAGCATTCTAGGAAGACAGGGGTCCCTGCTGGGAGAACAGAGGAGACCTGGGGAGGGAGCTCAGTTCTGAGTAACTCCGGAAGACAGCTCTGTTTCTCACCGTCTCTGGTTGCCCCACTCTCTTCTTGTTCTAAGTCTCCTCATCTGCCAGTGACAACTCTTGTCTACAGAAGGGCCTTCCAGATCCCAGACTCGGAGTTTATACGTATCTCGTGATCTACGCCTGTTCACGTTTACTGGAACACGTGTCCAGTTCACACCTTGACACATCTTGGCTGGAGTCACGTGGTACTCCAGGCTCTGCCCCGGGCCCTGGGATAGCACAGTGGCTGCAGCAGGTGGCGTCCAGATAATCGACTGGTAAAAACGTACTATGTCAGCTAGCATTAGTGCCATGAAGGAAAGGGAGTTACAGTCACAGCACCGAGGGGAAGGAGGGTGCTGACTGAGATGGCACGGGCAGGGAGGGTCCCCTGATGAGGCGGCCTTTCAGCAGAAAAATGCCTGCCCTTTTGCTTTGATAATGCAGCTTAACTCAGCTCAAGAAGGGTTTCCGTTTATCTGTAGATTGCCCTTTTGAGTTGGTCAGTGAGATGTTCTCTGGCTTGCCTAGAGGGACCTTAACGAGATAGAAGAGGAGAGAAAAAACAGGCGATGATGTTGCTGTTTCGTGGCTAGACTATGGCGTCTATGGGAACAGGAAGCTCCAGGCAGCCCCTACTGGTGGCCTTCTTACCGCATGTCCTGCTTTTGAACATCGTGCCTGCATTTCAGAGGAACAGGATAATTCTGGGTTCTGCGTTTAGTTGGCCAAGAGCGCGTGTGCGCCTAGCAACTGGCACACTATTTATTGTCCTCTTGTGGGAATCAGACTTCTCACGTAGATGTTCAGCCTCTAAATTTAGAGTAAAAACTATGAGCCTCGTGAAAAAAAAAAAATGAATGCACCTTTTCATTCTACCTGAAGCGTCCTTTACAGCTTCAATGAAGATCATTTGTAGGCGATTGCTGACCTGAGTGTTGGAGAATATTGAAGACAGGCTTCACCATAGCGGTTCTCTTTGCCTCACAGGTGCTGCTGTTGATTGACATCCAGGTCTCCTACATCAACACCAACCATGAAGATTTCATCGGCTTCGCCAAGTAGGTGCAATACTTGATTGCCGTGCACGTTCCCCCCCGCTGCTTTGTCTGGGACACACACTCTTCACATCCACAGCCCCACCACCCTTTGGGAGGGCCTTCCGGGTCAAGGTTAACTCTGAGCTGACCCGTCGAGGAGGCGGGAGCCTCATGGCCCTGCGGCCACACTTCCCGCCGAAAGTCGAAAGTCGTTGGCTCCCTTGTTGTGCAACCTGTGAAGTCACAGGTGTCTTTGATACTTGTTGTTTTTGGATGACCACCTGCAGTTTGCACTTGAACTCCCGTAGATAAGCAGTAACAGATGCACGTGTCAAATGTGTTTGGGAACAGTTTCCCACAGAAACTTGACACAGGATACACCCCCAAGTTAGAATACAGAGGCCTAATTTTTTTTTTTAAAAAACTGTCCTCAGTGGACTTAGATGTGGTCCTTTTGGATGAACTTTCTCTTTTCTGTAACATGTATCTTGTGCAAGCTTGTCTCCACCTGCAGTTTTATCACAAGTGCGTTCTGTACTTTCTACTGTTCTAGCACTGCCCTCACGGACATTGTTATGTAGGCATCGCGTTTGGTTATTCGGGGCTGCTTATTCACGAGTGGCATTTTCAGGACCCCGACTTCACTGTTTTTTCCTGCCCTAGGGCAGAAGCAGTTTTTGTTTGCTTTTCAGGAGTTTTGATTCTGCCTCTAAAATATACCTGTGGCATGCAGATGCTCCCAACTCCAAGTATATGAAAGATAGCCTCTTTTAGATAAATAATAACGGGGCCCTGTGTCCCGTCACTCGACTGGGTATTCAAGAACAGGGACTGAAGAAAAACAAAACAGGACAAAGTGTAAAGCCAATGAGTTACAGATGGACTTAGGAGAAGCTGAATGTAAATCATGTGATCAGAACTCAGTGCCAGCCTGAGGAACAGACGTGCGCGAGGGAGGAAAGGCCCGGCTATGCCACAGAAAAGGGCCTCCTCGCAAACCTGGCTGTAGCGGTGACGGCCTCCCCAATGCTGTCTGTAGATTCAGAAGCCAGTGGGCAGCAGGCGAGTTTCTGCTCCGTGTTGTCTGTCTGTGACCGAGGGGCGATGCTGGTGGAGCTCCGTGTTGAGTGCATTCCTGTGGTCAGTTGTATCTCCAGCCACACTGTCCGCGTCAGCTCCTAGGCAAGTGTTTGGTCTGCGTCAGCTCCTAGGCAAGTGTTTGCTCCACTGGCCTTTCACGCAGACCCACACCCTCCCTTTCACTCCCGTGGGCCCCTCTGTCTGCACTGCTCATTTCCTCCTAATCACCAGTGGGAGGAAACCCAGACTCCAAGATGCCTCCCTGTCCCTGGCCCTGGAAGGGGGACCCGAGAGTTTCTGCCTGGTTTCCGGCACCGTCTGGGACCTCTGTGTGGCCCGTGCCACGCTCTGCTCTTGGGGGGAAAATACAAGAAGAAGAAAGAAAAAAAAATCATTTTTGTCTTTTAGGAGTTTGCCTAATAATTGAAAAATACAGAGAAACACATGTGACATTGTAAGTTGACACATTCTCCATTTCCTTCCCTTGCTTCTTTGAGGAATTTCAAAGAAAAACAAATCCTTGAGTCGTTTTAAAGAACAGGAACGCTGCCTTCAAAGGTGATTGTTATTGATGACACACGGCAGTTAGATGTAGCTGCAGATGTGACACCATAACATGGAAGGGGCATTGCCATGCTGCCCCACTGTGGTCCCCTGAGCCGCACAGAAAACGTAGGAAGAGCCATCATCAGTTTGGGAAAGTTCAGATTTTGAACATGTTTTGTAACCAGTGTTACAGTTTAAATTTCGCCCTAGACCCTGCTTGAAACACTTTTCCCCTTGATTATCATTTTATTTTGTTCTAAGGATAAAGGATCCAGTTTACTTTCCCCAGCAAATTCCAATATTTTCTGCCTCAGATGCTGATGGGGTTTTTGAAGGCGCGTAACGTGGCAAATGGAAACATTTTCCAACGCAGCCTTTGGCTCCGTCCCCGTAATCCAGGGGATTGCCCCAGCTCTCCTGCCCTGAGGTAGATGGTGAACTGTCACGATATCGGGGCAGAAAAATGCAGCATTGTTTAAACCGCCTTAGAGACACGGCGGCTTTGCACATTTCACATCCAGGTGAATCTTGCGCACCTGAACTTCCCGAGGAACGACTGGTCTGGGAGTCGGCAGTCGGATGAGTTTTCCAGGGTTTGCACTGATGAGCTCTGGGCTTTGGCACGTCGCTTAGCCTGTCCGCAGCTCCGTTCATGGCTCTGTCGCACGCCATAATAAGTAGTCTCTGACTGTATACCTTTCAGGATTTTCAGGAGATCACATTAATGATGTGTAGTGACTCTGCTTTTGAGATCTGTAGTGAAGTCTGTAAAAGCGAGAAAGTGCCATATATGTGCGCACACACACACACGTGCACACTTATACACACAGGCATGCTCACACAGAGACTCACACTCACACAGACACACCCACAGACACAGAGGCACCCACACACTCACAGACACATTCACAAAGACACACGTGCACTCAGACACACAGACACGTGCACACTCACAGACATGGGCCACACAGACACACACAAAGACACGTGCACACTTGCACAGACGCACTCACATACACAAAGACACACACTCACCCAGACACACCCACAGACACCGAGGCACACACAGACACACTCACACAGACACAGAGGAATTTGCTTATTAGATGCACCATTTTACTTTGTTATGAGATTTGCAATGACTGGAGTATGATTGCCACTAGGGTACTTTTTGCACTGAGACTCGGAGGTAGATGTTCTTTCCGTTTGTATGCTGAGTGGGAGCACATTTCAGAATGACGTGGGGCAATTATGAAGACGAAGAGATGTTCATTTCAAAATTACTCTGAGGCGTTGTGGTATTTTTTTGTGCTTTTAAAAATTAAAAAAAAAAACCCCAGTTGTAGCTATAAATGTTAAAATTGGCAGGAATGGTGTTTCCATCCAGGAAGAAAAGTCCAGCCATATTTGAAGAGAAGCATGTGAGTATTTTTAAGCTCCAGAGATAGAAAATCGAGGTCTTGAGTTCAGGAAAATAAGAATTTGTTTCATGAGGTTTTTAGAAAATTGTCGAAAGAGGGGGACCACTTCTCAAGTCTATAGAACTATGACATACACAGCATTTCACACAAGTATTTTTTTTCCACGTGGGATGCCTTTGTAGTCTAAAAACTTTAAAAAAGGAGAACAAAGTGCTAAATGTAGATTAATGGAACATGAATTCTCCAAGTAGCGTTCAGAACATCTTGAAATTCTTCTGCCTGCTATAGCATTTATTCTGCCCTGTTAAATATGTGGGACTTTTTTTTCTTCCATTTCCCGGCTGTTTGTTAAACACGGACCATAAAATATGTACCATGTGTCACGGGTCCAAGGTAGCGCTGCTGTAGGCTTGCTTTGGAATTTCCTGGTTTCTGAAAGTTTAATCTTTCAACGACAGTATAGTTTCTGAACCTAAAAGTCTGGTCTTCCAGAAGAGGATGTCGACTTTCCTCATGACTTAAGGGTTTTAATTTGTCATTGTTCCTTGTAAAAAAAAAAAAACCCAAACAAGCCCGTGGTCTATTTTATTTTTTTACACAGTACAACTGGCTTTTGTTATTTAAGAAAACAAGAGCTACTCCAATTGTTCCTTCATTCACTTCCCCTCTCTCCGTAATGCTGCTCTTTGTACCTTGGCCCGTGTGTCTCAGTTGGTTAAAGCAGCCAAAAGGTCGCAGGTTCGATCCCTGGCCTAGTCACCTACAGGAGGCAACCAAGTGACGCTTCCCTTTTGCACTGATACTTCTCTCACTCCCTTCCTTTCTCCCTGCCTCTCTAAAAGCAGTGAAGAACGAAATCCTGCTCTTGGAGTAGAAAGGCAAGCTTGTTAGCTGAAGGCCTTGGGAGGTGAACTTGCGGTTCTCAATTTGTTCCGTGGGCAGAATTTGCCTCCGAGTTAGAGGTCTATGGTCCAGCAGCACAGGAGCCAAAAGGGCCCCCAGAGAGGAGCCAGTCGAGTGGTACCTCTGGGACCCCGGCATCAGACGGAGGTCTGGTTTTCAGCCGGCAGAGGAGGCCTCGGCGCCTGCTTTCTCGCAGTTGTGACGACACAGCGCGCTGATCTCATGGTGTTTGTTACGTGGGCACCATGGAGATTCAGTTGTGACGTTCATCTCGTCTTGTTCCCCAGCCTCTGGGCTGCCGCTGCCATTGGGCTAAAGGCAGCACGTGTGAACCTCGGCCGCACATCCCGGAGCCTTTACGTTCTTCTGTGTTTTTCCATCGTGTGTGATCACATTCTTTTAGGGCAGTGTTTCTAGTTTCCACTTACACATGAAAACATTCTCTTGTGGAATCAAAAGCTGGGTCTTCCATTGTAACAAGATCTTTCTTTTGATTCCTGTGCAAATGTAGGAATTAAATGCCTCCTGGCTCACTGGTTTCCTTATCAGCTAGGAATACAGGGTTGAGCACCTCCCAAGGACATCCCGAGTGCCACCTCTTCAAGTACATTACACATGCCAGTGCTTCAGACACCGTGTTCAAAATAAGTGGACTTCTGTTCTCTTTTATTCTCTGAGCTGTCATTGTGAACGTTATCTTCATCCTCCAAATGAATCTTGGGAGATGAGTCATCCGTATTTCCTGGGGCCCCAAGTTCTGCAGTTTTCTTACACAATGTTTAGCCTGGGACTCCAGTAATGATCCCGCAGGGGGGTGCAGCTTCCTTCTCCCTTTGGCTTCAGTCTGCTGGGAGGAGCCGGGCCTGCATGTGATAAGTCGCACTCTGGGGACTCTCTGCAAGTGTTTGTAATAAAAGAGTTCTTGGGGTAATAAAAGAACTTCCTTACTCCAGAGTGGTGCTGTCCAATGAACTATCTGAGACGATGGGAACATTTTTCTGTTCTGTGCTGATCAGTTCCGCCAGCTGCATGTGACTATTGAGTAGCTGAACTGTGGCTAGGAAAACAGAGGAAGTGAAATGCAGATGAAATTAACATGAAATTAAATTTCAGTTAATTAAAGCTTTGATTTCAGTAGCCCCATCTGGCTACCAGCTACTGCGTTGGCTGGCACACTTGTGGAGTATGGCCAGTCCAGCCCGTTGCTCAGGGTCCCTCATTAGTGGACCCCACTTAACTGACCATGTGGTGGCGGCCACCGTGGTAGGTTCTAGAAGAGCAAAAGGAGGTAACTCTGTTAGCTGCTGCTAAACAAATCCCAGGGCTCAGGAGTAAACAGGCAGCTCTTTAAGTCCTCTGTCACTGAAGTATGAGGGAAGGGCCTTTCCCTCCCACTGCCTTAGTCTGGCTGTTGCCATGTTGCCGGTATTTTCTCCAGCATGGTTACTGCTGGAGTTTCTTAATCTCTTCCACGAACTAGGCCAATGCTGGAGGGAGAGAAAGAGGCTCAGCTGACACTTGCCAGGCAATCTGGACGGCCAAGGGACCCTGTTTCCTTGGCTCACGTGCGCCCTCTTTGGGTTGATGGGGGGTCTGCACTCCTCCTTCATTTTCAGCCCCTGTGGTCTTGTTTGTGGCATAGCGCTCTGCTGAGACTGCTTTTGGCCAGGACAGAACAGTCAATCCAACAGATGGTTCTGAGCCCTCCCTAGGACACCATCAGCCACTTCTTGTTGAGGAGATATCTACATGTCCCTCTGATTCAGTCAGCCCCCACGGTGTCCTAGTTTTCCTCTTGCTGCTCTAGACTCTCATGCTCAGTTCTGTCTTGCAGCCCCTTCTCCTCTGATCACGGCTTCAGGACTGGGTTTTATCAGTGGTCCTGTTTGCTGTGCTGTCCCTGGCTGGTGTAACCCACCTCAGGGGTTTCAGTTACCGACTTTGATGATGATAAATCTAATTTCCATTCCAGAACTCCTTCCTGGACTAGGGACTATGTTCCACTATATATTGGGCATTTCTATGTGTATATCCCAAGGAAACCTCAACCTGATGCTCCCAAATAAACTCATTGTCTGTTCTTAAAGTGACACCTCTTCCATTGTCCCCACTCCTCCTACGTGGTAACTTCCAGTTGTTCAAACCAGAAACCCGTGCTCCCATATTTGTCTCCCTCCATCTTTACTGAGGCCATCTGCTGATTCTACCTCTGTTAGAGAATTGAATCCGTCTAATGCCATCATCATGTGTGTCTTTCACAGAGCGCCCTGGTCTTCGGCACCCTCAAGTTATTCTTCTCTTGCTGGGGTTACTACAAGTCTCCTGCCTCTTGTCACCTTCTCTGTCACTTCTTCTGGGCTTCCCTGTGACGTTCAGAATAAAGTTTAAACTCATTAGCGTGGTTTCCAAGGCTCTGCAGAAACTCGTCTGCCAGCCTCTTCCGCCAGCGTTGTGCTAGGTCATGGCCATGGTGGGAGAGGTAGGGATGCTGAGATTCACGCAACCTGCCATCGGCCCGCAAGGGACAGACTTGGTTGGAGGGCAATGAGACACCTGCCCGACACAATCTTGTTCATAAAATACAGACCCAGATCTGCGGGAGTTCATGGGGAGGGGAGGTGACTGGAGGTTTCTGAGAAGTCGTAATCCGGGGATGGGGCTCGATGGGCCTTGGAAGCCCGGGCAGGGCTCCAGCAGTCCAGAGGAGGGGCCGGGCTGCCTGCTTCCTGTCCTCCGTGCCTCAGAGTCAGGGAGGTGACTTTTGCTAGAACACTGCTTTGATCTTGCCGTTGGCTGGCTCAGAGACTTCCAGTGCTCTTTGCTGCCTCTCCCGAAACAGCCAAGTTCTCCGTCATTGGCCCTAACATGCAGTTATTGTACTGGATGGCTTGGAAGGTCATTTACAAGCCCGAGTCTGTGATTATATAATTTTGTTGTAATAGTTTTACTTTCCACAATTTTCCTGCACGCCTCATTTTTCGACCTCCTGGCTGTGCCCGTATTGCACCATTCGCTGGGAATGCACATGGTTGCCCTCCCCTATTAAATTTTACCTTTCTTCAAGTTTGCTGTGAAAAATGTCACATCACATCAGACCAAAATAATCCCTTTTTGCTGGTCTCTGAACATGCAGAGCGATCCCTATGCACAGGATTGGTTTGGTAAATGGTCACACGCCCCCTCAGCACGCTCTCCTGTGATTTGAATCTTGTGTTGCGTGTGCAATGGACAAAGACAGAAAAAAATGTGCAAAAAAATTGCACTAAGTGGTAACATGGGTTTCTTTTTCTTCGAATGTCTTCCAGTGTGCTTTTATTTTTACAAAAATTGAAATTTCTTGTTATATACTTCTAAAGTCGTTATGTCTCAGAGCATTAAACTAATAAACCCAGTTTGGCTTCAGGTGTTTCAGGGTTCTGGAAAGCCTTCCACAGTGACTCGTTTATAGTAGGGATTTATGTGATTCGCAACAGACGTACTCACATAATAAGCTATGAGGTAATTATATCTTACATTTGAAACAGAGGCACTCTGGGTGGGGCGGGGGCTTTGTATTATACCCTCACATATTTATTCTTATAGAGCATGTTCTTTCTTTGTCGTTTGTGTTGTGTGTGTATATCACACCGCCCACACTAGATAAATTGTAGGCTTCTGAGGACAAGAACTGTACCTTACTCACGTTTCCGCCTTCCACAGGGCACCTTGCAGATGGCTGGTGCCCTCGTCCGTCTGACTCACATCGAGTGAAAACGTCACACGTAGGTCTGTTTTACGGGATTGCAGGCATGTGACCAAGACTGGACCAAAGACTTGAACTCACTTGCAAGTCCTTATCGGATTTCCCATGAGCAGATTTTTGAATAAGTCTTTTGGAATGCTTTCAGTGCAATTATCATTGCACACATAAGAATTGTGGGAACGGGCATTTTCTAATGAGGCAGCTTATTTTTTATGATGTTACTTACGGAGTAACTTCAAGTACCTAAATGCGTCATTAACAACATCTTTGAATGTATGAGGCTAGTTACTGCAAAAAGAATATTCTTTAGATGGGAAGTAAAGGTGATTTAGTATTTGTTCTAAAACTAATATTTGAGGTTGGCCATAAAATACACCCGTTTTCCTCCTGCATATTTGTAAGTGGTCGATCCTACATGTGCACTATTTAGCTATGAAAACTCTGCTGGTGGAAAGTGTCTTGCTGAGCGTAGCTCGTAAGCTTCTGAGAGGAACTCTATCTCAAGGCATCTTGGGTCTAAAAGGAACCTAAGAAACAGCCTGTCTGGTGTCTGACCTTTTATCTCTGTCCCTCTGTCTTTACACATACACACACACTCATTTACAGCTCGGAAGCTCAGGTGCATTTAGGTCGGAGTCTGCCCCGGGTAGCTCAAGGAGCCATCGAGAATCTTTGGGTCTTCTTTATATGCAGCCCCTTTTCTCTTGTGTGATTTTAAGGGGACCTTCACAGAATTCAAGGGTCCCCAATAGTTTGCATCTGTCACATTTTGGAGTTATCCAAACTATGGGTCAGTGATTTATTTTAAAACATTTTCCCTTAAAAAAAACCAACAAACCTCTAAACACAATTATGGTACTTGGAAGAGGTGACTATACTCGGGAAGAAGGCATAATCCCATTATATTATATTATATTATATTATATTATATTATATCATATCATATCATATCATATCATATCATATCATATCATATGTGAGTTGCTTTCCCATTTCTTCCTGGCAGCAAGGAGAGCCCGCAGAGCCTGGGAGACAGACATCATGGGAAAGTTCCGAGGCCCCGGGCCTGCTGGTGCTTTGGATAGCCTCCTTGTTCAGGGCCGGGTGGGCAGCCAGAGGGCAGTGTGGGTGCATCAGGCCCCTGGTCACACACACACACACACACACACACACACACACACACGACCTCATTCACAGCCTCACCACAGACCCCTGGTCACACACACACACACACACACACACACACACACACACACACGACCTCATTCACAGCCTCACCACAGACCCCTGGTCACACACACGCACACACACACACACACACGACCTCATTCACAGCCTCACCACAGACCCCTGGTCACACACACGCACACACACACACACACACACGATCTCATTCACAGCCTCACCACAAAGCCCAGAGGATGTGGACTTGGATTGTGTGGGGAGGTGGTTGGAGAGAGGTGACGTTCACAGTGATGAAGGGACTTGAGCATTTAACCAAAAACTCAACAAATGAAAATGGGGGAAAGATGAAGTAAGCTAAAACTCTAAAGTGAGCAAATTGAAAAACAAAAATCCGTGAAAAGTATCTTTAGTAATCAAATACCGTGTGGCCTTCCACCCCTCAGCCCTCCCCCACCCTCCCTTGAGAGTAGAATATGGGTTTTCATGAGTGCGCGAAGGGGAGCCGCTTCAGTGCGTCGGGGGCCCTATGGAAGACGGCTGTTCTGAGCGACTCTTCTGAGCGTGATGCTGATGTGCCACGGAGCCGTAATATCCCAGCACTTTAAACAGTTCATTTATAACCTCACCTTTTTCTCTGTTTTTAGACTACTTCATCGATCTCCAAAACAGCTTTTCTAAACTGCGAAACAGCCATTTAGAGGTCCCAGTATTGCTGGTCTTCCCAGAATAACCAAACTGAGCTCTGTTTGCTCATATCGGTAGGCGTTTACTCAGGCCTTTGCCAAAAGCAAGCCTCACCCCTCTGAGAGCAGGAGTAACAGAGCGCCTGAACGTGGGGGTGCTGAGGGTGCACGGCCGGGCTCATCTCTGGCTCTGGGCCCCTGTGTGCCGTGTTACAATGGTGTCAACCTCACTGGGGCCTTTTATTCAACAGATGTTTGTTGAATCCAAGTACAGTGTGTGCCAGGTGGTTTCTAGGCACTGGGGACATAGCAGCAGACCAAACAGACAAAACCCCTGCTCACTAGGAGCTTACATTCTGGTGGAGGGAGACAGACGATACACACACACACACTCAGTCAACTCTATTGTGTGCTTGAAGGTGAAAGTGGCATAGAGAACATTAGAACAGCGCAAAGGGGACGACAGTACTGGAAGAAGGGAGGGTGCGGTTTTTAGCGGAGCGGTCACGGTAGGTCTCACTGAAAAGGTAGACTTGAACGAGGCCTTGAAGGAGGTGATGTGAGGAGCCCCGCTCAGCATACGTGGCGGAAGTGTACAAGTCAGGCAGAGGGGGGCAGCCAGCATAAAGGCTGTGAGCTGGAAGTACGCTGGGCGGGTTCAAAAAGAAAAGAGGAAGAAAGGAGTCCAGCATGGCTGGACCTCTCCCGTGAGTGATGTGGAGAGTAATAGAGGGTGGGGTCCATTGAGGAGGGCCTTGTGGACCACTGAAGGACTTGGACCTTTACCATGGGGTGTGGTGTTGCAGGGCAGCATAGAATTTTGAGCAGAAGAATGGCCAGGCGCCCTGTTAAGGATCCCTGTGGCTTCTGTGTTGAGAACAGGCACTAGGCGTGAAAGCAGAGGCCAGAGGGTCAGCGACTGCACGAGTGAAGCGAGAAGTCACAGTAGCGTGCACCAAGGTGGCAACGATGGGAGTGGTGAAGAGACGTTGAATTTTAAACACATTTTAAGGAGTAGCATCAGCAGCATTGGCTGATGACCAGATATGGAGAATGAGAGAGAGAGGAACCAAGCATTTGGGCCTAAGCACCTGGAAATGCGGGATTAAGAAGGGGAACACTATGGGTGCAGTTCGGATGTAGCATACTAAGTTTGAGCGTCCCCTGAGACATCCAGCTGGAGATGTGGAGATGTGGAGTTGTGAGAAATGTGTATAGTCTGGAGTCGGGAGGTAGGTTCAAGCTGGCATTGCCCCAAGGGAGGGGTCAGAACAGAGTCAGAATTCAAGGCAATGAGATTGGACAATGTCACAGAGCGTTGGGGGACTGGAGGCAGACTATGGCAGACTCCTTGGGACCGCCACCCATTCGCTGAGTAACTTTGGGAAATCCATGTAGCTTCTCTGAGACTCAGGCTCTGTCTGTAAAATGAAGAGAATAGTGGTGACCACTTCACGGGTTAAAGTTAATTAGAATCACTAACATCTGTGAAGCACGTGGAACATGGCATGTACTTAGCAACGGCTAACTGTTCATTTTCAGCACGGCTGTCCTGTACACCCGCGGACGTCCCCGAGCACTGGCGTTGCCCCGTGTTGCTGTCGATGTAGCAATGCAGTCTTTCTCCCGTGGTGTTAACTATATTTTTGGTTTGTGGCTGTTCACTGGGTCTAGGAGTTCCACTGAGTTGGTTTTGCTTCCAGAACCAAACTGACCTGGACTGATTGATTGATTTGGAGAGAATTTTTTAAAAAGATTTTATTTATGTGTTTTTAGAGAGAGGGGAGGGGAGGGAAAAAGGGAGAGAAACATCAGTGTGTGGTTGCCTCTCGCACTCCCCCTACCGGGGACCTGGCCCACAACCCAGGCATGTGCCCTGACTGGGAATCGAGCCGGCAACCCTTTGGTTTGCAGGCCGGCACCCAATCTGCTGAGCCACACCAGCCAGGGCTGACCTGGGTTTTTGACAGTAGCTCTGCCTCAGCTGTTGATGCATTTTTCAAGCCTGTATGTATTTTAGTGTCTGTTACTTGTTCGGGAAAAGCCTTACCAGTGTCTTCAGTGCTGCTCTCCTTTGCTTTTCTCAGTGCTCAGCAGAGGAGCAGTCAGGTTCACAAGAAAAACACAATTGGAAATCAGGTAGGAATCGCTTAAAGAATCAGTGCATGCCCGCCTCCCGAGAGTTTCCGCTTGACTATTTTTTTTTTTAATGCAAGTTAATCGTGCGCAAATTTTGTTGGGAATGCAGCTTTTGGTTTTGTTTTGTTTTGGTTTTTAAAGTTTTTAGAGCAAATTATATATTTTTTGCTTTTGCTCTATTATGCAGTTAACCTTATTGATTTATTTTCAATAACTGTTCTGCTATTTACTCTGCTTTTCAAAGCTGACTCCTTGTGTCCTACTTTGCTTGCTTACATTGCCAGCAAATTTGATTTAACCTCAAATCTGTGAGTCAGTGCAAGGTTAGAGTCCGGTGAGTAGTTGCATGAGCTTTCTGATGCTGACTAGTTCACACGTTTGCACAGCTTGGTAACAGTGAAGGGACAGCTCACAGGGAGGGCAGTCCTTGCGTTTTCATCACTGCCACACCAAACTCCTGTTGGCTAGCGAAGACGTTAATTCCTCAGAAGAGCTGCTCTGTTGAGCTTTTGCGTTTCGGGCTGACCCCACTGTCTCTGACTAATAGTGCTCTACAGAGATTGTATTAACTCCCGACAGTCTGCTGTTGTGTGTACGTTTTATGTGATAATGAATATTTGCATTGTTATTTCTTTTCGAGTCAAAACAATGATGACTTTATCGTTCTTTCTTTTTCAATTCAGAGGTACAATTATTGAACAAATTGAAACCTCTGCTCTAGATTTTTGTTTTCCATTGTTTTGAAAGGAGAAGAGGTAATAACAGACTGGATTTTAAAAACTTTTTTTGTTCTGAACTAAAGCATATAATTCTTTGCTATTTCAGGGAACCAATCTTCCGCCTTCAAGGCAAATTGTACGAGCTAAGTTCTGTAAGCTTTACTGTTGCTTTCTCATTCAGCTTCCCATGGCACAGTTCGTCTTTAACTGATTAACTCAACTAGCGCTTGCTACTAATTTTTTAAAACTTAGGTTGTCTTGTTCATAACACCTTATCACTGAAATAAAAATCCTCCTAAGAGGGTTCATCCCTTCACTGCTAATAACTTGCTGTGATTGAAAGGTATGAACTAGTAAACTCTAAAATGCTGTAGTAATCAACCCTTAACATTGTGGGTGCTTTGATATTTCTCTAATTTTAATGGGCCTTAAAATAATTAAAATCATTAATGATCTCCATCTCTGTCCTTTTATGCTCTGTTGTTATATGGTATAAGCTTTTGTATGATACCATTTCCAATAAATGTCGATGACGCTCCTGAAAGGTGGGTGAATATTGAACAGCTGATTTGTTGTTATTTGTTGATTCGCCTTCCCAATTCCAATGATGTGTATTTACTTTTAAAGTAATAAAAACAAAATTACGTCGACTGCAGTTTTACATGGCTTTACAGTTGAATCTTTTAAAACCAGATACCCTATCTTCCTTTCATGGAAGTGTAAAGGTACTGTGAAATTACTAACATTGTCTTTTTTTTTTGAAAAATGATTACACTGTCATTTCCACCGTGGATGAAGCAGGCCTAAAGTCTTCCCTCCAACCGGGCATGAGCTAAGAATGAGATTGGAGCACGGGTCTGTTCTTTGCCCCATGTTGTTTTGGACGAAACAGACTTTGGAGGCAGACATCCTTTAGTTTAATTTCTGATCTGTCACTTAGTAGCCATATGGCCCGGGACAAATTGAGCCTGAATTGGCTCAGCTGTGTGACAGGAAGAATAGAAAATAACTCCACAGGGCGATTGTGAGGATCTGGTATAATGTACACAGTGAGGTTGGCAGCTGGGTGCTGGACACACGTGGATGTGCCTCGTAAAGAGCAGACACCTTGCTCCCAGCAGGTAGGTGCTGCTGCTTGAAACTTTTGGGAGAAAGCACGTAAAGTATAAGAAAATAATAAAAGTTACGGAATGAGAACAATGAAACGCCTTGGGAAATCAGAAGCCCTGACAAATTACTCAAAAGATTGCAATGTCCAAATTAAGGCTGGGTGTGATGTGAAGCAGGGGTCCCCAACCTTTTCCCATGGACCCAGGGGAGGGAGGACAGGGTAATGGGAGCAAAGCTTCACTGGCTCCCTGACCACTCACCTCCTGCTGTGCAGCCAGGTTCCTCACAGGCCAAGGACAAGTACTGGTCCACCGCCCTGGTGGTTGGGGACCTTTTGTGTAAAGGATTTGCCCATAAAACTTTCTTGTGGTCAGAAGCATCTCTAGCTCACGGAAGTGCATCCCTATTTGGAAAAGCAATACTATAACGGCATAAATGCATACTTTAACTCAGATCTGAAGGGAAACTCTGAACCAGTTTTCAATTATATTACTTCCAAATGCTCAAATCATGCTAATGTGTTTTTGTGACTTTACTTCTGCTGAGTACTTCAAAGCCCACACATATGAAAGTTTTAAAACTCCAAAGATAATAGAATTGGGTGAGTGTTTTAATAGGATACAGATACTTTATCCAAACCCCTTGGGCCTAGTCGTCCCTTGCAGGTCAGAATGTTTTGGATTTTAGAAAAACAACGTATCGCATATATCATGCAGTACCCAATATTGCTGTGTGGTCAGAGGCAGCACCCTGTAATTAAACACATTATTTTTCTGTAGTGAAACAAATGAATAGTTACACCAGATAGAGTCAATGAAAGATATAAATACTTTCCTGGCAGGTCAGGCTTTGCTGCCAGATGTATTAAAAAAAAACACTTTAATTTGCAAGTGATGGGTTATGAACCTGAATATCTTATTTTTCTGGAATCAAATACAACAATTAAGTGCAATCCAGTTTGGTTGAAGGAATCCTTTCGTGTGTTTTTTTCCTTCTCAGCAGAAATGAGCCATAATGACTTGAACCTGTTTTCTTTATGAATCTGAATATCTGATGTTGATTTGGTTTGCATTAAAGCAGCTTTGCCAGTCAAGAGGCTCAGAGCCAGGGATCTCTGGAGCCCAGCCTGCCGACTGATGCCGGCTTTTATGGTTGGTGGCCTGCAAAGCCTGCAGGATCCCAGCAAGTGGCCCATGCATTCTAACACCCTGTTAAGGCTCCTCGTTGTAAGAGATTGCCGTGCAGGGTCGGTACTGAAGTGTGTTAGAAGGACTTAAGGAAAGCAAAACTCTTTGAAGTCTAGATTCCATTCGCTGTTATCTGCCTAGAAATTTCCTTAGAAGTTTTACAAGTTGTTGTCGGCAAATGTACAAAGATATGTGGGGACACAATCAGCCTCAGGTTGGACTGATGGGAAGTTTAAATTTAAGCTTCAATCAACCCTTCACTCATCACACATGTGCCAAAATCTGTGGGCGGGGTTGGTGACAGTGATGAGCGGACCCCAGCCCTGCCCTCAGGGAGCTCCCAGCCCAGGCGGGGATGCTGTAAGGAAGCAGACTGAAGACTGCCTCCGTTTTCCAGGCTGGTTCCTTCTGGTCCTGCAGTTCATGCTGAAACGCCAATTCTGCAAGAGGCTGGCCCTAGCATTTTACCTGAAGTCACCGCCCCCCATCCTGCCCCAATGTCCTGCTATTTATCTTATTTATTATTTTTCATCTTTCTTACGTCTCTAGGACCTAAGCTCCACTAAAGATATTTATCTGGTGTTGAAAGCAGCAGACTGTTGCTGTAAGGTTTTAGGCACGATCATATGAACGTTTTAAAAAGCTCGTTCTGCCTCTAGTATGGAGAAAGACTGGAAGGCAGGGCAAGGCTACGAAAAGGAGACGGGTCAGGAGGTGAGTGTGAGCCGGGCCAGGCTGTTTCTGCTGGGTCCGAGGAGAAGCCGATGAGTTGGGAGAATTAAGCAGGAAGAGTCCAAAGGACTCATCACGAGCTGCACGTCGAGGAGACGTCGGGGGATCGTTGACAATGCTGTTCCGGTGTCTGAGTTAGGCTCTGGTGAGACAGCGGTGCTCCTCATGGAAAAGGAACATGGTGAAAAATCCAGGTTTGGCCTCGGGGTGGGTGTTTGCTGATGATAAGTCACTGTGGGAGATTGGAGTAAAAATGCCCAGTGGGAAGTCGTATAAAAGTATCTAGAGTTCCAAAGAGACAGAACCGAGTCCAAAGGTGGTGTGGAGCCAGTGAAGGATTTCCAATGGAGAAGGGATGCCATCTGACTTCTGTGTTAGAGAGATCTGTGCGTCCGCCCTCCGGGATGGTTTGGAGGGGTAAAAATAGATGTGGACGTGGGGGTTTTGAAGTAATTCAGGCAGGAAATACGATGTTTATAGCAGGAGTTTGTTTATGTGGGAGTGTTAAGTCATCTTCTCAGGCTATGGCTAAGGGACCACCGTCGGGAGTACAGATGAGGGAGGAGCAGATTTCAGGGACATTGGGCTAAGGGACCCACCGTCGGGAGTACAGATGAGGGAGGAGCAGATTTCAGGGACATGGGGAGTGAAAGGTGGTGACTTCAGGTTTGGGTATATTTCTTGTGCCTGTTGGTGACATCCGTAGAGTTTGAAGTTCAAGACTTGTCTAGACTGGAGATGGGCATTTCACAGTTGTCACTGTCTGCTTGGTTGCTGAAGCCGTGGGAGTAGATGAGATCACTTCCAGAGGATGAAGGCAGAGAAGGCAGTCTGGGATTCAAAGGATGATGGCGAAGGAAGAGTTCAGAAAGACGAGAAACTGAAAAGGAGTCCAGGAAGCGATGAGAGAGGGAGGAAAACTTGGAGAGTAGCAGAATACATGCCAAGGGAGGGGAGAGGACATTTCAAGGAGGGGACGGTCCAATAGAGTTAGGTGTTTCCAGGAGCTCAAGGGACGTTTGGGAAGTGCTCCCGTAGGCGAGCTGGGAGAAGGTCCATGCAGTGTGGGGGACTGAGTTGGTATCAGTCTTCTTGGTCTCTCGAATTGTTCTTCTACTCTACAGCTGGAGGATAGTGTGAAGCAGAGGAAGCAGACCAAGACATTGATATCCTGAGCTGACTATTGATGGAAATTTATATCAGTTTCCAGGGAGGCGGCATGTAAGGTCAAGAGAGCAGATGAGTTCAAGTTTTGAAGAGAGACAGGTTGAAATAAAGGATTGTGTAATCTACTATGAATGGTTTTGATTGATGTATTAGTGAGGGCAGGTAGGCCAAGAAACAAACGGCCCCAGAATTTCAGTTGCTTACTCTGACATCAGATTAGCTCCACCTACCCTGACCCTCCAGGGAAGGTCACGGAGCCCGGGCAGCCCTGCTTCACGTGGTCAGGCAGGGACTCTGGGATTCTCTTTGTCCTTCCAGCAGGTGGGAAAGAGGAGCAAGCATGAGCAAGGGAGGCTGTCAGGGACCAGCCCAGCAATGACACACCACTTTCATTTCCGTCCCAAGGATCATCAACTCATCTGCTCTCTTGCCCCACCTAACCGAAGGGAAACAGGACTGTAACCTGAGCTTGTGCCCAGGCACAAGAAAATACGAAAGATGGTGACTGAAAGTGGAAAGGAAGTGGGCAAGTCAGGACACGAGGCGGGGGGGTTGGGGGTGGTTACTGAAATTAAAGAAGTATATACCGGTACTAAGGCAAAGAGTGGGCAGGGTTGGCAGTATCAGAGGCAAGGGCATGACACTCACTGGAGCATCACAGATGCTACTGGGACAAGAGGGAGCAGACAGTGCAGAAGGGGCAACAAGTGGTAGCTACAGGTGTTCATGGAACATTGTTGGTCTTCAGAGAAATGGGGATGGAATTTCTGGACTTGAATATGTCAAGGGCCAGGCTGTCCCAAGGCCAGGAGGACTGATGTGGCATTTCCATGACAGGTCCTCCGCTTCTTTAGCTGTGAGACCCAGGAGAGGGAGGCCCAGCCAATGTGCTCCTGGGCCCAGGCTGCATCCAGCTGCATTTACACAACCAGGAGACTTTTTCCGTAGTCAGGGAGCAGAGCAGGCGCTTGCCTGGGTATCAGGGTGCCTCCTGGTCCCAGACTATTTGTCTGCTCTGTTTCCCACCAGTATGCCTTCTACTGCTCTGACTGTAGGTGGGAGTGTGAAACTGGGCTCTCCCAAATCTGTGATCCTCAGACACCCTTCTCGAATTGCAGGCTTCAAGCAGAAAAGATCTTTCTTAAAAAAATCAAAACAGGGTTTCTTTTCTCCCTACTTTCTGGAAGCTAGTGTTAGTGGACACTAGTCTCTTCTTCTTAGACTGCCTACAAGTTTCAAAAATCATCAGTGCGTGCCCTGGCCAGGTGGCTCAGTTGGCTGGAGCATCGACCTGTAACCGAAGGCTTGTGGGTACGATCTCTGGTCGGGGCGTGTATGCCCCACGGGATCGATGTTTCTCTCTCACATGGATGTTCCTCTCTCTCTAAAAACAATGAAAGCATATCCTTGGGTGAGGATAAAAAAGTGCTTGTTCTTATGATTGTTGCCGTTATATATTTATATTAGTCTCTTAAAGAAAGACAATAAAATAATTGCCTTTATTTCCTTAATTGAGCTGTTTTCCCCCTTGGAAGCGGGAAGACTGCTACCAAGCAACAATGAAATCTGCATATCCCGTTCATGGGTAAAGTTTGAGGACAGCCTTCTGCCGAGCAAGAAACATGCCCCACCCCACTATTCTAATAAGTAGTTTAACATGTATTTTTAACATAGGTGTTAGAGATTTTTAGAGCTAGTCAGCTGTTCTTCACCAAGTCCTTCTAACTGAAAGTGCTCTAAGAACATTACTTGTAGGAAGAACTGAATAAATTTTGGCTCCACATCTCTCTTGATCTTTGAGGTAGCTAGTTTTACTAAAAACCCTATCATGGCAAGTCACATCATTTAAATCCATTTGCTGTTATTTTTATTTATTACTTAATGTTTTTTCTTAATCTAAAGCTGTCAGATCCTGAATAGAACGGACTTGGTTGGCTTTGTATAAATTAATCTGATCATTTTAGTTAGTTGGGGCTGCTGTGCCAGAATCCCACAGGCTGGGCGAGTGAACCACAAACAATTATTTCTCATCGTTCTGGAGGCTGCAGGTCTGAGACGAGGGGGCTGGCATGGTTGGGTTACTAGTGGGGACCCTTTTCTTAACTGTCCTCGTATGACCTTCCTTGGTGTGGGGAGAGACAGACAGACAGACAGACACACCAAGAGAGATGTCATGTCTCCTCTTCTTTTTATAATCCTGTCGGGGGCTCCGCTCTCGTGTCCCCATCTCGCCTTGATTGCCTCCCAGAGGCCCCACCTCATACTGCCACCTCATTGAGAGGTCGGGGTTCAACACAAATTTGGGGGGGAACCAACGTTCAGTCCGTTGCACTGACAATGAAAAGCTGTAGTAGCTGGTTGAATGGGTTCCCTTTTTACCCCTTATTTCTACAAAAACATCTCCAGAAGGGCCAAGCGATAGGTTCTAAAACACGACAGTTTTGTTTTAATAGAACAGGCAGAGACTGGGGGCCATGAGAGCTACCCCGTAGTGAAATGTATGGCCTGCTCATTTGTTCTGCATCTTCTAAATGTAGACTTCTGTTTGGAATAGCATGCTCTTACAAGTTGTTTTTTCCAGAAGATATCTAGATGTGTTTCCTGTATTCTTGCATCTTAGTTGAGAGTTCAGGGCTTAACACCAAGGAGGGAAAGAGTCCTATCTAGTTAAAGTTGCCCTGACAAGCTCGACAGGTGGTGTCCAGCCCCACACACCTGCTGTGGCTACTCCTGGGTGGCAGGAGCCCAGTCGCCTCATCAGGTGTGAGGAGGGAGGGCACCGGGCCAACTCGGGGTTTCTCTTCTTGCCCCTCTCCTGCTTGACCCTCTTTTCTTCCCTCTGTTCCTCTTTTCTTCTCTCTGTCCCTTTTGTCTCCACCTGACTCTCTTTGACAAAGTATGATGTGTTTGGTTCCCGGTAAGTTTCCCTGGAGTTTTTATAACGCTAAAAATTTTTATTTTCTTCCACTCTCACTTTATTAACCACTGTCATTTTAGACCTGAATGTTTCCCTGAGTTAACAGATAAACTGCATCTTCGTGTCTTCCCATCCATGACTGTTTTCCACATTTGTGGACTGTGGGATTATATCCTTTTCTGGGTCCTGGGCAAGTAGCTCTCCCTGTTTCAATTTCCACCTCTTTGGTCTCCAGCCCACACCTCAGAGCAGAGGTTTTTACTTTGATCCTGCACAGCCACCTCAGTGGTGAGGGGCTCACTTGGGGCTGCTGCTCCAGCCAACCCCGGAAGTCGCTGGCACACACACACACACATGCGCGCGCGCGCGCACACACACACACACACACACACACATTCCACCCCTTCCCACTCCTGATTCCAGGCCCCGGAAGGCCAGTGGTCAGTGCCGGAGTGTTTTGCTCAGGTGTTCTGCAGCTTCGTGGCCGCAGGAGATTTAAGAGGTTAACTTTGGCCATGTTTGATGGGTCTCTGTAACATGTGCACGTGTGTATGTGGATACACATTCTATTTGACAGTAAGTTGCAGGCTTCGGGCCAGCCGGTCCCTAAATACTTCAATTGCGTTTCCTAAGAAAAAGGTGGCTCTGCCCTTAGTCCACACCACCGTCTTCTCAATCTAAGAAGATTAACAATGGTTTTTAATAATGTCTATTGTCCTTGAGATTTAATTGCAGTAGTTGCAGTAGGCTACTATCCTGTGCTCAGAGGTAGTAGCTCGAAAGAGTCAAGGCCCATCTTAGATTTATATGCAAAGAACACTTTGGTTTCTTTGGAAAGACCATTGTAGAAAGATCAATGTGGTATATTTGCCTTATACTATATATTTCCTAATTATTGAGGTGCAGGGGAAAAACTTATCAGAGATGATCTCTTGAGCAAAATGTAAACCTGTAGAGCCTTAGGTAAACCGAGGACTAAAATTTCTTACCCCCAGTTACTATGAAACCTCTCCGACTCAGCTACGAGCCCTCTCCCTCTCCAGGAAACCAGTGTCCTGGTTTCGAGACTGAATCTACGTTCCTTGCCGCTTCGCCCTGTGCTCTTGCCTCACCAAACCGTTGGCCAAAGGGTTTGTCCTGATTCCTGGTGAGGTTATTTACATGCTGAGCCTGTGGTGGATTGCCCCCGTGGGTGGATTATTCTGGGTGCTGCCATTATGCTGTCTGGACGGGGCCTTACTTGGAAATGGTGCACATATGTACAAATGAGCTTGGGAAATACAAATAGGAACATGAAATTCAGTGGTCATCGTCATTTCATTTCTAACGCCTTTGATGATTCTTTGCAATGTCATACGAATTCTTTATCTATGGAGTCCTACCACCTCCAGCCCCTATTCTAAGTTTTAATTTGAGTCTCTCTTGACTGTTTATGAAAGCCTTTTATGAGAAAGCACTATCATAACTAAAACATTCGTTTACAAGCAAGTCCCTTTATTGTTTCCTGCCCTAGCCCACTAAACACGATCGTCTTAATTAAGGTAAGACATTTTTAGCGTCCGTTTGTGTTCTCAGCTTTTTTCTCCTCAAAAATATTTTCCTTCCCCAGCCACCGTGGTCTTCCTGTTGACCTGCTGTGGAGTGGAGGAGGGGAAGAGGAAAAGGGGGATTTGTTTTTGAGAACTGAACTATCTATAAATGACTTCCTCTTGTTCGGTACATCCCGGGGCAGGGTTCCATTTTCAAGCGCCTGGGTGCAGGACCCACGTCCCGGAGGAAGGAACCATGTCATCCTTGGCTCATCCTGTGCTCGGAGCTTTACCGCTGCCACGAGCATTATCTCCTATCACTCTCGGCACTCCTCGTGCTGCTCTTCCTGAGCTCCATAATTCATGTCACCGATTTCCGGCGCATACGGAGTCAGGTTTTAGAAACATGAGACAATTTAAAAATTACAGATGCACAGCCTCGCTGCGTGAGCCAACATCTGCAACTCGTTTACGAGATTAAGCAAAATAGCTGCTCTGGATGACTGATATTTACCAGGGCCTCCCCATTTCTCATCAGAAATCGAGATGCCCATTACTTAGAGGTCCTTCGCTTTTCAATGGAAAGCAGGCTTTCATCTGTTACGTGCCTCACTTTGTGAGGCTTCTCACAGAGCATCCTGGGTGACAGCCCATTTTCAATTAGCCACCACTAGGGAAGTCAGCGAGAACACGGGCAATTAAAATTCACCAGTAATTAAAGTTCTTACCAAAACCAGAATCCAACATTCTCTCTCCTGAAACTTTATGCTGAGATGCCAAACAAGGGAAACATCTTGTAGGGTTTTCTTTTGTTTTGTTCTTGTGTAAACACAATCACAACCTGAACACTTCACCCCCTTGCTCCTTCCCAACCACTCAAAAGTACTTCTTTACCTTGAGGACAAAGGCCACACAGTACCATCTTTTATCTGTCCCCAGCCTGCTCCTCGCTCCTCCTGTCCCCTGACACTCCCAAATGCTGTGGGCCGGCGACAGTGACCTCCAGGCAGGGTCTTCGTGGTCCAGGCTCTGTCCCTGCCTGGGCTTTGAAGGTGCTCTTTCCTGTGCGTGGAGCATCTTTTCTGTTTTTGCCCCAGCAGCAAACATCTTTCTCACTTTCTTTGGGTTACACGGCACTCCCCAAGGAGCGCGTTCCCTGCCAGCTCGCGCTCTGTTCCCATGAGAACAAGGGCCTCTCTCACCCAGTGTTGGAGTGCTTCCCAGTTTATTGTTCTTCTCCGCCACTTGCCTGTGAGCTCTGGGAGGTCAGGGACCGTTGTCACCAAGTTCACTGCTGTATTTTCTGGGTCTAACTCAGAATCTGCTCGGGATAGGTGTCCACAAAACCACCGTTGCATAGAAGAAAGAGTTATGTATTTAAAAACCAGAAGAAAGAGTTATGTATTTAAAAACCCGGAAGTGGATGGCCAGCCCTGTAGGTGGGCTACAAAAGGAATGGCTTATAAGCTGTGATGTCAGCATTCGGAGGGGAACATCTAAATATCTTAAGGCTGCATATTAACTTTGTTACTTTTTGTCGTCTAGAAGGAAAAAATGAGTCTGAGATATAATTGCTACTCAGAGTTGTCATTTCAGACTTGCCTGCGGGGATCACCCAAGCTTCCCACCCAAACCATGCCACCAGAAAAGTCATGACCTGTAGCTCTGAAATGGGATTCTGAATGTATTCGATTCCGGTCTTGCAATGAAACTGGATTACTCTGGATTGACATTTAGGGTTAACCACCCAATGATGAGTTGTACTTAGACTCGGCAGGTGTTGCTATCATTCAGGTAGGAGAGTTCTTCACTCATCACCCTTGACCGTTACTCACATATCTCCCAGACCTTGTGATTGAACAGCACGCCTGCTGTAAGTTTACCGAAAGCCCCTGATTTGGGTATTGCCCCTGGTTTGAAGCCATTGTACCAATAATTTATCGACTATCTGTGACCTAGGGCAAACTCAAGTATTCCAAAGGAGCATAAAGCACAGTTAGTCTCTTGGTAATAACATCTACCATTTATTGAACATTGACCACATGCCAGACACACTGCTGAGTACTTGAGGTCTATTCATCTCACTTAACCCTCATAACATCTATCGGAGTTGAGATTACCAGCTGCAATTCTCAGATGAAAAATAAAAACAGAAAAACGAGGCTCAGTCAGATCGTTACTTGCCCAAATTCCTGCAGCGAGTAAATGGCAGAATAATTCAGAGCAAGATGATGTAAGTGCTGCATTTAGACAGTGAAGAAAGTAAATGTGCACAGAAGGAGGAGACCCATATGGGCTACTGGAGCTTCTTTATTATTCATTACATCACGGATTGATTCTTTTTTTTTCTTAGAGTGTTATGTTACCGAGAAACTGCTACGTGCATTTATATGTCTACCTGTCACTCCCTGGCATATCTGGCTTTTAAATAATTGCATTGTAATCAGAGCTACCACTTTTTGAAGGGCTGTTTTGGAAAAGTCAGTGTGTTAGGGACTTTGTTCTTCAAAACACTTGAACGTGAGTGATTGCATGAGCACACATCTTGTTGCTTCTCTTGATGGGCCAGAATTTCCAGGAACTTCTTAAAACGGGTTCTCTGTTTGATATTATGTTTTCTTCCCTGGCCAATTCTTTGTTTTGCCTCATTTTGTGTTTGCATCCAGGAGATGCTGTGAAGGTATCGATCCATCATTTGAAACCAGAGTTGGGTGGGAGATCTCCTACTCTGTCACTTACCCCTTCCGACCTCCAAGCCGTGGAGACTGGCCAGGCGGTGCAGCCAGCACACATTAGTGGAGCCACAGTGGCTGTTCAAATCATGGACGTTTTCATGCCGGTTGTAACTGGCTGCTCCCCCAGGTGCCTGTCTGTCATCAGAGATGCTGAGGCTTCTCTCTAAGAACCCCGCTCTGCCCCAAACTCCCTCTTGTCCATATCAAAGGCAGAGTTTTGGTTCAGAAGGGGCCTCCCATACCCTGCTCTAGCCTTGGGATCCCCACACCCCTTCAGACTTGTCAGGCTGATGCAATACTAGTTGTTAATTTTTTTTTAATTTTATTTATTGAGAGAGAGGAAGGGAGAGCAGGACAAGAAGAGAGAGAGATTGATTGATTGACTTGTTGTTTTACTTATTTATACACTCATTGGTTGATTCTTTTACGTGCCCTGGCTGGGGATCAAACCCACAAGCTTAGTGTATGGGGACATAGCTCTACCCATCTGAGCTACCCAGCCAGGGCTAGGTGTTAAATGTTTTGAGTATTATCTCTTCAATAACCTCCATGTTACCCAAACCAGGGAGTATTTCTTTTCACTTTGAATCCCACTTTCCTCCACAGTGGCATTAGACACTTCCATCTTTCTCTTATTAAGACATTCTCTTCCAAGGACGCTGTATTCTGCTTTTGTCCCTCCCTTGCATCCGCCCCTCTGTCTCCTTTGTAGGTTCGTCCTCTCCACCTGGCTGTGACCTGTTGGCTCAGCCCTGGGTGCTCCTCTCTCTTCTCTCTCAGGCTCTCACTTTGTTATCTTTTCCTACCTGAGACTTCAGTGACTCCTGTAACCAACAATTCACAGATCTGTGGATCTGACTGAGACTTCTCCATGGACCGTGGTTCTCTTTTCATGTGCAGAGGGTGCATCCCGTCCCTAAACGTAGCTCCTCCTGTCTCTCAGTGAGTTCACTTCCAGAGCAGGTCCAGCGTCAGAAACTAAACTTCAGGAGTCACCCCTGACACCGCCTTCCCCTCCTATTCCACCTCCGCTTACTCATTGTTATAATAATTTTCTTCCTAAATACCCTTCAAATGTGCCCACTTCTCTAAATGTTCCTTTCCACCACTCTTGTCAAAGTTGTCACCATCTGTGACCTAGGATCCTGCCCCTGGGATTCTGTCTGATCCCCTGCATCCTCCCCCTCCCTCTAATCTCATCGCCCAACCAGAGCTGAAAGCAAATCTTACGTGGCTGCCCCACTTGAAACACTTTGAAGGCTTTCCATTCTTCTTAGGATGGGGACCAAATTTCTTCACAGAAATCACACTCCAAGCGTGGTTCTCCTCCCTGCCGGGATGGTCTCGCACAGGCTCATCTTTCCTCCCTGTGCTGGGGGCACCTCGTCTTCCACTGCTCACCCTTCAGAGTCCAGCGCGGGTGCCAGACTCCGCAGCACGCGGCTCTCCTGCCACCCATCCTGGCAGCAGCCACCCCAACAGTCACTTCACACTGATCTATGGGGGTCTTTGCTCAGGGTCTAGTCCCATCTGTCTGTAAGCTCCATCAAGTTCAGGGACGGTGTCTGTTTTATTTTTATTTTTCAACATAGTCTTGTATTTCCAATGTACCGCCTGACCCAGATAAGGGACTCACTAATTTCCTAGTACATGAACTCATAAATGTTGACTAAGGTGCTTTTTTTCCCCCCTCTCTCAAAGAAGCTGTCCAAATTATTTTTAGGACAGTGTCCAAATTCTGCTCAGACCTTGCTAATTATGCAGTATCTCTTCCTGTGTGTGTGTGTGCGTGCATTTTTGCCCTTGGACGTGAGAAATAGATGACGGGCTTCGTTCTCACTCTGTTTTGTATCACTTGGAATCTCTTCCACATGGAGGGCCCCCGTTAACTTCAAAGGGAGCTCTGCACATGGAACAGATACACGGGGAAAAGTGGAAAAAGCGGAGTCCTGATTTTCATCATGGGTCATGGCCCAGGTCCCGCAGGGGTTCAGGTGAGCAAACTGAGAATAAACAGCTCACTCCCAGCCAACCCTGCAGGGACAGCTGTGCCAGTGGCAGCAGTCATGGGTAAACAGGCAGTCAGGAAGATCCTGGGAAACAATGGAAGGGAAGGAATTCCTCAGGAGTGCATTTGAGAATCAAGATAATATAATAGCCTGGTGAGCACAGAAGCAAGGAAAGTGCACCCGTCCTGTGAGCAGGGGCTGGTGTTCTGGGAAGAGGGTCCAGCAGTTGCTGGGGCAGGGTGAATGGGAGACACGGACACATCCTCAGTGCAGTCCTTGTGGAGGTGGGCAGTCCAAAAACAGTGGGCGAGGGCTACCTAGGGAGGCTGTTTTATGAAACAGTGACTTGGAATTCTGTTTAACTTACAATATTTTATTTACATGGTTTGGATTTAAACTTACACCAGTGTTTTTAGGTAAGGGTTGGCTTTTACAGAGAAAACAAAGTTATTATTGTTTTGGCAGCCCTATCTTCCAAAGAAAAGGGGATTTGATATGAATGTTAAATGTCGGTTTCTTATTTCCAGTCAGTTTTTCCTGCACACAGTTACTATGTTCTCAGTCCATCAAACCAGGCCCTCAGTTAAAGTAGTCTCCGTCCATCATGGTGGTTTTTTGTGTAATATTCCAGAATTACTTCTCCTCATGTTGTGCTATAGAGTTATTTCACTAGTGGAATATTTGTAATCCTCCTCAATGTTCTGACATGCTGTGTTCATTACACATTAGAGGGAATCTCAAGAAATGAGAGAGAGAGAGAGAGAGAGAAACAAGGAAAGAAAGAAAGAAAATTGCCTGTTTGAAGCAACCAATAATGTGATGGTAATTTGTATTTTTAATAGCATGAATACTATAGGGAAATATGGGAAATACAGGAAAATTGAAGGAGGAAATAAAAATAACACTATCTCGTGGCGAATTTTCAATCTTAGTTAACATTTTGGTGTATATTGTAGTCCTTCTGTCCTTACATTAACAGATATAACTGAGCTAATACCATATGTATTAATACTAGTAGGTACTGGTATAAGTCCTTAATACATATTAACTGGTGACCCGCACATCAGTTCTATGTTACTGTCCCACGTTACATAGGGGGAAGTTGAGGCGAAGAGACTCACCAGTGTCACCCCACGAGCAGTCCAACTAGGAGACGAGTCTGGGAGTCAGCTCTAGACCCCGCCCAGTGTTAGCCCCGCTTCACAAACATACCTTTCCGCATCGTGTAGTAGGTGTTTTTTGCTCAGCCTGCAATTGAACAGATCAGAGGAAATGTGACACTCTGTTGTTAACCAGTGTCCAGGTAGGCAAATGGCTTGTGTCCCGTAGCTGCTAGAAGCAGTACTACGACCAGCGTCCTTGTCTGTGCTGTGGGTTAAGGGGTGGCGCTCTGCAGTCAGACCTCCAGGGAGATGTGATGTTATTCAGGTGCCAGGACGCTCAGCAAAATGGTAAATGTGCATGGAAGGCCTGTGCATTACATGCATGGAGTTGGCTGTGAAACAGGCACCTGATGCTGTTTCCTCCTCTGTTACATAAGGAAAATGTGTGAATTAAAAGAAAGAATTCATGCCTGTCTCAGGGTAGTTAGTATTCAGTATTGTGAGCTATTGTTTTCAACTTTGAACTCCTAGAAGTGGAGTGGAATTGTATTCCTATCTGTCTATTTTACTATGAAACTGCTCTGATTTCCTAGAAAGTCAAAACCATGAAAAGAACATCCAAGCCAACCAATGTCACTCAGCCAACTCATTCACAGTAGTATTTTGTAGAGTCTTAAGAACAAAACAAATAATATTTCACCCAGTATTTGATTATTTTGTGCCTTATTTTGATTATTCTTTAAATCCCTTTATCTGTGCTTCACCTGACCTGCTTGTAGTCACAGCTTCTTTATCCCAGACATAGGTTAGTTCATCAGATTGAACACCTGTTTTTCCACATGTGCCAGCCCACTGGTAAGACACACCTGGGCATACTTGCTGTGGCCTCCCCCTCTGTGATCTTAGGGACAGGGCACCTGGCGAAGGGCCCAGTCTGCCACAGGCATTCACAGATAGTGGTCAACCAACTCAGAAACACCTTTGAACACTTTCCTGAATTAAATGTATCACTCAAAACTGCAGGCATGAAGCCCTCCCTTCCTGCCTGTGTTGGAGCATGCGCTCTCTGTGGGCAGCTGGCTCCTGAGAAGAAGGGGGTGGTGGGGCAGAGAAAGGACCTGAACCACACTTCCTTATTGAACCATTGAGATGCTCCAACCTGAGAAGTCACCGTGCTCCTCCTGGGTGGAAGGAGTGAGGAAACAATAGGAGCGCCCCTCCATGCCCCACCCTTGGGCAGCTTTCCTTAGCCTTCCCCTGCCTTTTATTGCATTGGGTTTAATGGGTAAGCCAGGTTCACCAGGGGTGTGGCCAGCCCCCAGAGGAGGAAGAGATCAATAGACTATGGGTCCTGTTCCTTCCTTCTTGAAGCCACCCCTCCAGAGCTAATAATCATGGCTCCTTGGGACATCCTCCTAGAACTGCCAGTGGATAGAAGACTCTATCTTCCTTAAGTGGGTCAAGACAACGCACAGGAAAATCCACTCAAAGGCCAGTCTGGGCCCGAGGTTAAGTGTCTCTTCCTTATTTTATTTCTTGTTTCAAATTGCATCCAGCCATATTGTTGCCGTAGCCTATCAGAGATTCTGCAGTGATCAAAGACATCATTAACCTATTCTAATATTATGCTCAGTATAAAACGTCAATGAAATAGACATGTGTTCAGTATGAATATGATCTCCTCCCACTAGGACATTCTCAGAAATTAAGGTCCAAAGATTGCATCCCCAGAGGAGTTTGCAAAGTCTAAACTACTTATGGAACCTCAAGTTAAAGTCTTCCCCAAGTCTTCTTCTCTTGGCCTCAGCCAAAGACGCTTTGCTGTCCAGGTGGACTTAGGGCCCTTTCATCGCCATACCCTGAGCTGGATGCCCCGAGAATGGGCTGTGCCTTCTGGGCTTTGGAGGTGAGGAGTCCCCTGCAGCCCTCCCTTACTTTATCAATAAAGCATAGAGTAGGACACAAAAAATAATCCCAGAACTAGCTCCATGTCAACCTTATCTACATTGACTTTCCAGTCTTTAAAGCAATGATCCCAGGCGACATCAGTGTCCCTGGCCCCCTCTCCTAGCTGCCATCACGAGCATAGCTGGCACTCGGGGGGTCCAAAGGAGAAAGGCAGAGAAAAGCTTCCTAGGTCTGGCCCTTCCAGGCTGACCGTTTTCTCTGTTGTCTGTGAACCTCTGCATGTCCTGGGGAAACCTCTCCCTAGGAGGAGAATTTTGTGCTGTGCACTTACCGTTAAGGGGACATCCATCTAGACAATCTTAGAGAGTGCTTGAGACATTGCCGTGTGTTTCCAAGTTCAAGGGTTTGCATGGGGAAGCCCCAGTCACCAGGTCTTATTTATGTTCCCTTTCTCCTGTAGGGCGTATTCAAAACCTCATCATTTCACTTTCCTTTGTGGTTTCTTCCTGCCCCTTGTTACGTAACTTCCTGATCTAAGGAGCCTAGGCCTCCCAAGGAAACTGTCGTCCTCCTATAGAATTAATCCAGAGCCAGTTTGAAAACGTGTGCTGGGGCGGGCAGTGACCCTTGGATCTGTGAGTAAACCCCAGGAGTTAAGGTTAGCTCTCTGCAGTCCCCTCCTCTCCCTGGCTCTGGGTGCAGGAATGCACTGAGAGCCACAGATCCAGGACTTTATATCCCCTACCTGGGCCTGGAACTAATCTCTTAAAGCTAGTCCCTCGGGAGTGCTCTGTGATACTTACAGACCTTGGCTGCCTTACTTTTAAAAGTAGTAAATGTTGCCCTGACCAGGTGACTCGGTTGGAGCTTCATCCCATGTTCTAAAAGGTTGCAGGTTCGATCCTTGGTCAGGGCACATACCTCGGTTGCGGGTTGCATCCTGGTTGGGGCCCTTGTGGGAGGCAACTGATAGCTGTTTTTCTCTTTCTCTCTCCATCCCCTCCCGAACCCTCTCTAAAATCAATAAATACAACCTTGGGCAAGGATTAAAAAAAAGTAGTAAATTTTGTCCCCCTCCCACCGAAGTCTTCCCTGTAGTTGAAGACTTGCCCCAGGTACACTTGCTTACAAAGATCTCTGCCAGCCAATTCCAGGACAAGCCTACATGCATCCTGAGGATGCCTGCGCTCCCAAAGGTAGTGAGCAGCTGGCCGGTGCCTTTGCCGGGCCCAGGCAGTTCTGGGCATTTCCCCACCTAGGCCCTGCGATGTGTGAGCTACCTTTACAGGAGCAGCTTGCTGCTCACTCATCCATGGGCACAGCCTCTCCATAATCGTCTGTCATCTACCAACATGCAAGTATCAAAAGGCCAGTGGTTTACAAACTCCCCCCACGTGGCAGCAGTTAAACGCCAGCTGCAGAGTGAGAAAAACTTGCATGAGCTCCCATAAGCAAGGCCAAGGTCAAAACGCCCTGCTCACAAATAAAGTTCAAGACCCAAAGCCTTGGCCCCACTAGAACTTTTCCACATGTACTTTTTTGTTCTCCTCATCTGTTGATTCCTTGTCTATGTATTAATTTTATGACCCAGTGTGCCGGCCAGATGTTGAGGTCCAGACTTACCCCTAATGTACAGGTTTTGCCAACCCAGCAAGATCTGACCTCTGATAGCACGAAGGGAACTAAGACAGACACACGCTCTCTAGAGCAGGCCGGTCACTAAGGGAGGGGTGGGGCTGTTGCATTTGCTGCTCTTGCTTTCAAAGTTTCTGTATTTGGCAAGAGAAGCTGGGAGGTTATTATTCATGGTAGTAAATTTAAAAAATTGGTTTGCTTTAAGCCTTACAAATAAGAACATGCCCTTTCTGCCCTCCAGGTCCCTTCCAGTCATGTAATTATGGGCTTGCTCACTCTTGTTTACTTGGGCACTCAAAACAGAATTTGATATTCAAATAGGAAGAGGCTGTAAGTGATTATTGTGCTGAGTGTGGATGGATTTATTGTGGAATATGGAATTAGCATTTCAGATTGTCCTCTGTGAAGAGATTCTACGATCAGTGCCCTTTGTCTTGACATTCTTTGGAAGTTTTATTTGTCTTTGTCTTCTTTTCTCACTTACTTGCCTGTGTTTTATTCTGTTAATTTCCCCTCAGGGTTCTCACTTCTTGTGTCCTGGCCGTTTTTCTCGAACGCTTGCCTCCTGCTGGCTCGTTCCACAGTTTGACTTGATTTTGTGATTTCCCTCAATTCCCTTCTGCAGTGTTCGTACGGAATTGTTTGTTTGTTTTTTTGAAAATATATTTTATTGATTATGCTATTACAGTTGTCCCATCTCCTCCCCACCCCCCACCCTGCACACCCCTTCCCCCCACACTCCCCCTCTTTAGTTCATGTCCATGGGTCATATATATGAGTTCTTTGGCTTCTACATTTCCTATACTATTCTTAACCTCCCTCTGTCT